>JAHZMZ010004331.1:0-26841 GCA_027743805.1 Lepidocyrtoides sp. E14 | reverse complement strand
GCAGGTCCATAATAAGGATTGCTTATTTTATTCTGTCACAAGAACTTAACATTGGTTGCCTCCTCCTTATTTATTATTACTCTTAGTATGTGGCTTAAAAAAGGAGGTTTTGGAACAGGTTGCTGCCCGTCCCAAAACTGCTCTACGCCCTGCAGCCAAATCTTCATTTCCTCTTAAATGTGCTTTTAATATTTATTTCATTGCCCCAAGATATCTTCAATAATTTATTGTCAATAAGTAGTTATTTTGGAAAGCAGAAATTATAAATATAGCCATTAAAGTATCGAATAGTAATAAAGCAAGTTGTTTTGGTTCTACAGCCTTTGGCAAGCTAATTTATTAGGTTCATGTAAATGTAGTAGCATATTCCTGCAGTGCAGACTGTAAGTACAGACAGTTAGTTTTTACGTTGTAAGTAAATCTTAATCTTCTCAATGACAAATGAGTAAGTTCTTAGTACGACACACTAAACTTTGATGGAAAATCATTTTATTGTTCTAATTACCCTTTTAGTTTTTATATAGAAATGAAATGAAAGCATTAAAATCACATTGATGGAGCTTCTGACTAATTGCATATTGAAGAGTATATAGGAGTTTGAGAAACAGCGACTACTCCATGTTCCGGTTTATAATAGTCATTTTGTCGTTAATGACTTACCTTGAAGTGGTTGAGAATTGTTGTACCAATTAAGCTGGGCCACAGGCTTTCCTCCGCTGGAGACACAGACGAGATTGATGACTGTTCCCTCATTATACGGCCCTATCATTGAGGCATTCGCCGTTTCAGACCCGCTAACATCGTTTATCCTCACATATTCGGGTTTTGCTATATTGGGAAAATCAAAGAAAACACATCATCAGCCATTATTATGCATAGAGAATACCTTTATAATATTATGGACACAAAGTCATCGCTATTTGCAATGGAAATGTAGAACAATGGGTATAAGATAAGAGCACGCACGCTCACCACGCTCAAGTATGCATTCTTCAAAACCCATTAAAATTGTTGGACTCTTGGAAAATTTATATAAGAAGAGAAAAGAAAAGAGTTTTTTGGTTAGACCATCATCATCATCATCATGACTATCAAGGAAAATTAAGCCGGCAGAAAATTGTAGACGATTTTCTACACACCACTACACGTCACCTCGTATAATATGACGAGGTCCTTGCACTTCAATAAAACGAGGCGCAAAGTGGTAAAAGTATAAGCAAATGCATACATGTCTCGCACGCACCTAGGTCCTCCTAGTCTGCTGATATTTGCGTTAGTTAATGTACTGCTTCTTTCACTTCCTTGTTTTAATTGATACAGTGTAAGTAACCGCTTTTCCTTTCAGCAAAATGTGCACCACTGGTGCACAAATACGTAGATGCACACTTTGTAAGATGTGATGAAATTTGCTATTTGAGGCTGACATTGTACGTTGTTACATGATATTCAGTGGCAAATATGATAGTAGCTTGTAACTAGAATGGAATAATAATAATAGTAGTAATAATAATAGAATATAAAAGCACCAGGTAAAGTGCATTAGCATGTACAACGGCTGCCTACTGCAAAAAGTTTTCTTTGGAGTCTAGCCGCTTGTATGTGATGCCATTAGGCTAGGCAAATGCTCTTTTTATGTATCTACTGCTATTAAACTTTTTCCTGGAATTGTCATTTAGGAGGATCCAAAAGTGTATCTCTTTCCACTTTACATGGAGCTAAGATAGAGATACTTTGAACACATGCTATATCGGTATATACTCCTAGCATACATATTTGGTGTGTTGATAAGCGAATCTTTATTATATAGTCTTTGCTTTCAGAGCCATTACCATCGCAAAAGAGGATCTAAACGCCGACACATACACACGCGGCTCAGGTATTTCCTATTATTTTCATGAAATGGGGGTCATAAAGGAGGAATTAGATTGCTCAAGTAAGCAGCTAAGCTCTCTCCTGACGAGAACAGTATTAAGGCACCTATTATACATTGTACAGATTATATAATAAGGAATACTAATATACCTGCATAAGGAAGGTTTCGGTACATAAAGAGGTTTTGATGATTATTATATGGTATGTGTGTGAACATTCTTTATAAAGTTATGACTGTATAAATGAGCAAAAAATGCCTCTCATTAAGCCCATCATTAAAACTATTGATTCCAATTAACCCACAAAATGTGCAAGTCTCTTTGATAAAAAGTCACTATTCATTATGCCAGATATATGTATGTAGTGCTCATTCACAATATTATTACTATCATTATAATTATTATTAAGACATTCTTTGGCGTATTTTTTTATACTTTTTTTCTTTGTAGGTACAGAAAATGCATTTGACTACGACTACATCATAGAAAGAAGACAGCGAATTTCCTCGAACTATGTCAATATTGGTGAAGTAAGTAAGCTACACACCGCAGATTAAAATTAAAAGAGCTAGATCGGGACATCCGTGGGAAGATAACTAAATACGAAATTGCCCAGCTACAACATAATAACATGTAAAAGTACAAGTTGTATCATTGAGGAATGAATCCCTCTACTTAAATTATAGGTAATTTTGTGAACGCACCTACCCCACATCTACACTCCACACAAAAGCCTCATTAGTTTTGTCACTGCGCATAAAGCAGTGCCGTTTATCTCGCTAATTTCTCTAAAAACGAAGCCGTACTTGCACAACACATGCAAGTATAAATTGAATTCATATGGCACCATGATAAAAGAAGCGAGACATTTAATTTAGAGTGGAAATTGCATTCACACATTTTCCTCCACTTTCAATAACAAAACAAAAGTACACCATAAATATTCCAAGTCTTTCGTGTTTTTGTATAAAAAGTGGCAAGGAAAACATCACGGAGACGCATTTTATTTTGTTTTCTCTTTAAAAGTAAGTATTTTGTACAAACGTGTAAAATGTAGTACTAAAATGACAGTTCATTTTGCCCATTCAAAGCCCTAATCGCGTTTATGTTCTTTAAAGTACTAAAAATAAAACAAACACTGGCAACTGTTTTATAGAAAAGTTAAAAAAACAGAGCAACAGTGGTAGTAAACGTTGCAAGTTTATAATAACATGTTTTACTCCTTTAAAAAATTTTATTCTATAAATGGCAGCTCCAAACTGGGGATAATAAAAATGGAGCAAGGATGGAAAGAAGGCGAAAAAATTAAAGAAAATGAGTAAATACATAAAATACACACTTGGTAGTGGACGCAAAAAAAGGCTCAATAAAAAAGTAAAAAAAGGAAATAATATGGTACACAGAAGAGTATGCACAAGCTACACAAACAAACACATTGGGGGACAGACTTAGTTGTTTTTACTGTCGTTAACGGCACCATAAAAAAGAGCCAACTTTTTTTCCGTTCCAAACTACTAACTCAAACGAACAGTCCATTTGACAAAAATAGCAAAATAAAGAAGACTACGAAGACAAAACTAACTGGAGTATTATTTTATTTTTCACCGACATGACGCTACTGATGTTGCTGGATGGCATATTCCACGACCATACATCTCATGCTTGTCTTTGTTGTTGTGTAGGATGTGTTGTTAAACTGGCAGTTTAAATGGCGAAAAAGGTGCGGCTGTCATGAAACGGATACGAAAAATGCCACGCTATGACATTCATTTGAAAAAGAAAAAAAGGATGCTATAGCAAACGAGTAGGAAAAGAAGACAAAGGAATGCAATGATGGTGATGATGTTGACTAGTAGTAAGCTGTTATGTTAAAATACACACAGCTGGAATTTTCGTTTGATGTGTTTGCATACTCACTAAGAGACGATATTGTGTTGTTGATATGCTATTGTGCTAAAATACACAACGGACAACCTACATAAATACACGTGTACGACGGAAATATTTTTATACAGTGTAACATATCATCGTCACCTTACTGATTTAACAACATGCACAATTGGTGCGGTAATAAGAGTTTGTTATGCTGATTTGAAAAAGGCTTCCTATTCAAGATTAATAAAGTAACGTTAATAAGTACAAATGTTATAGAAATATCTGACGCCTGTGCCAACTTATTGTATTTACAGATAACAGCAGATTTTGAGTCTATGAAAGTTATCAATTTATGATGACTATCGTAGTTGTGTATAGGGGCAATTTGAAAAGGAAATATGTATTTATATAAAAGTTCAACATTTGAACAAAGCGATAATCAAACAAGCTTTTGCGAGCTCACCACCACTTCCGCTTGTGTGGCTTCATTTTGCTTTAGTTCACTTTTACTCTATTTATAAAATGATTTAAAAGCAAGTGCAACATAAAGTAATGGCAAATCTGTCCTGTTATTATATATCTCATATTTTATTCAGTTTTTCATGTTGTTGCACTTTGCTCATTGCATCCTATGAAAATGTACTGTGACTGTAGCACCAATGCTCGTTTTTGGTATTAGCCAAATTAAATATTAGTACTATACAATGACCATCAGTTTTCATCATCTCGTAACGTGTAATCGTGCTCTTCCCCTGAGCTCTAAGATGATATGAAGTGTGCCCGTTTTTCTGCTCTTTCTCTCTTCAATACCAGTCTTGCCACAACACCATCATTTAACCCATCTTTTCTACGTGCTTTCTCTTTATTTTACGATACATGCCTCATTTACTCGCCCACATTTTGTGCAAATCATACATGTTAGAGATGTGGCGACACAAGCTGTCGACTACGTGAGCTGTCACCGTCAAAAGTGTTTTACCACTGCACTAGTGACAACGATGGTGATACATGCATTACTACAGAAAATGAGAGGCAGACGATGACACACATGAGTACACACTGCTGTATATACTTACCTACTATTAGATTATTTTGCTTCAAGCGTGCAGAAAGCCAAGTTTGTGTGTTGAAAGGAAAACTGATCTCTCGATTCATTAATGCCATTTCACTTCTTCTTTGGCCACACCATTTTACTTGCTACCATCATCATCGTCATTACATTTGCTCATTTCATAGAATACATATTAAGTATACATACATGAATTAGCTTTAGCATGTAAAAGAACATGCAGACGGTGTATGCCTCATATTAGTTAAGTCAAGCAAATCTAACTAAAAACCTGGCACGGAAGGATGAAAAGGAGAAAGAAGATGGGAAGACTACTGTTATTCTACTACGAAAACGAGAAACTGAGATGGAGATAGAGTAGAACGGAAAGACATGCCACGATGTTCGTGTCGCCAGCCTTCTTGATCAATTTTGTAAGAATGATAAATGACTGTGAATCATCTGGTTGTTCACGCCGAAATCCTGGAAAACGACACAATAATTCCATGTGTGTGCTCCACAATGTGGAAGTTCCTATACATACTTGTTCGTTTGTTTATACGACTCATTTAGTTTTTACCGTAGTGTTTGTAGTTTGTGCTCTAGTTAAAAGCGGGAAAAAAATAAGCTAAAATGAACATCTAAAATTATTCATACCAACTGGCTTTAAAAAAGAATTCCTCCCATTTTCTACTTGTACTTTCACACAATTATTGGGCCATTTTTTCTTTCATTTAGTTAATTCCCGTTTTCATATTTTAGATTCAAAGTTTGTACATATTGTGGCATAGACTTTGTCTAATAATTTTCTATAATGAGGTAAATTATCTAAAATGATATTATTTCACTAGTTTGCTGCTATTTAAGACAAACTTATTTTCTTTATTTTTCAAAACAAAGTGCGATTTACCAATGTAACGGTAAAATATTTTTAAACTTATATTTTGTTTGTTTTCACTTGCAATTTTGTTCATAATGAGATAAGGGAGCATTTTCTTTGCTGTTAAAGTATGTTTTCCTTTTGAAAACTTAACAGTAATCTTGTACAATTCCAGTTTCTACAAAGCTGATGCGTCATTGGTATAAATATAAGCATATCGTGTAGTACACGAATTGTACGTATTTTCTGTACATGTTTATTCTGCGTCGTCTTCACGAACGTCACCGTAGGCAAAGCCGTGAGGAAAAACATGAGGAAATTACTGTAAATAAATCACCGCTGTCTTTTTCTTCTTTTCTCTCTGCTTTTCTTCTTGGTGGTGTTTTGC
Organism: Lepidocyrtoides sp. E14; assembly: GCA_027743805.1. Classification (NCBI taxonomy): domain Eukaryota; kingdom Metazoa; phylum Arthropoda; class Collembola; order Entomobryomorpha; family Entomobryidae; genus Lepidocyrtoides; species Lepidocyrtoides sp. E14. Next base: position 20,779 of record JAHZMZ010004331.1, on the reverse strand, counting down.
TAAATGCTGTTCACTTCTTTACGTGCCTCATCCTCACACCATCACATCAGCTACAAAAGGGAAAACCTCATGTGAATTTTCCTTTCGTCTGTTTCGTACTACCAAACTTACAGTACACACAGAATAATATGCAACACTTACGAGACTGTATCTTCCACTTCTAATTCTCGAGTACGTTTTCACGCGAGGCTTCACTACAACTCACGTCGTTCCTTTCCTTACTTCTAAATCGACATGAAATATTTATTATGTACATCTCTTCTGGCATAAAATATTTTAATCTTATAGATTGCATGCATGCACCATCAAATCCCTGAGATGGTAGTATTAATGATGTGTATATCAATGCAGGGATGTCAATATTCAAAACCCGACACGCATGGCAGAACCTAACATTTCGATAACTACTCGAATATACAATCTACTGTAAATTTCAATTCGAAAATGTAATTTCAAATCTTGATCAGTTGGAAGGATCCTATGATGATAATGACGATTGGGAGAATTCTGCAACATAATTTTAAATAACTCTGTAGAACAAGGAGAGAGCAGCTGTGTTTATTTTCCACTTTTCCTCAGCAAATGTTTTCTCCGAATTTAATAGAAGTGGAGCTTACTCGCTGGCACATTTCTATCCTGATTTTGCCTGTCTCCTAATAAAACCTATCCACATAGAACAAGTCAAGTAAGTTGTACTAGACACACACATTGGGCGAGGTAATATATGTATCCCTCTCCAATACACATAGTTTACAACCTACGTGTAGTTTGTTGGATTTCGTGATAGTTGAAAGCTTAGGTACACAGGTCTAACATAATATTTCTACTTCACTTCCCATCACCTCTCCAGGGTATATGAATCCACGTCTAGTTAAAATGTACAGCAGGATTTCACTCCTGTTTACTTTACAGGAGGAAAAAAAAGTTGTTAGTTTTTCTCATGATCATCATCATCATATCTTGCTAGCTTATACAACTTTTTTTTACTATTACTACTGCCACCACTTTTACCATAGGACTAGGACCTCTCTCTCTCTCTCCTGCTCAAGAGACAAAGAATCTCAATAAGATGGCAACCTACCAAAAGATGCTTATGACTTTTTATAAAGGGAATATATAAAAAATAAGGATCACTAAAATTTACTACTCAAGATATTTAATCAATGGTGAGATGGATGGATTCCTCAACTAAATGCTTACTACCATTGCTTCTCTCCAAAGCTCAAAACCAAATTTACTGGGGTTCTCTCTAGCTCTTGTCACAAGACCATTGAGTACATTTGGAAAGTATAGCAAAGTACCTTCAATCCATCCATGTGGTACTAGTGGCTAAACTAGACAGTGCTACACGTGATGTTTATAGCCTTTTTTTCTTTGCAAGAATGATTGTACAGCTTGTGATAAAGTCTCTCTATTTATCTACACCAACTTTTTCTCGCTGCATAGTAAAGAGAAGGAAGAAAGACAACAAAAAAAGAAAGTTTAAGGGAAAATGCAGCCATGAAATGAAAAGGGTCGATTTTGAGGCTTTTCTTTTGTAAATAAAACGAGACTTTAAAAAAAAAAGTTTTTCTTTTGCAATTAGTTTCTAGTGGAAAGAAAAAAAAGTTGGTTTTACGTAGCGCATATTTTTGCTTTAATCTTTTCCTCCGCTTTTATAATATTATATATAGCTTATTGGATAATGGTATAGATTATCATTCAGGTGGATGGAAAATAGCTATGGGATTATTTATTCGGTTCAGTATCGAAAGATTAAACTGGTGAGTAAGTATCCTTCAATGGCTGTTATTATGAATAAACTAATTAACAAGTTTATTGAAGGGAAAACGAAAAGCGATATTTTATATCATCCAAGGTATTACATGTTGTAAGTATTACGTGTTCTCCTCCTGAGCACAGGTAGGAAATGGGATTTTTTTCTTGGAACTACAACATAATCGTTTTTAGCACTACATACACAACACGTAATAAAAAGGCAAGCCTTTGAAACACACCGAGGGCTTCTGAGTAAATGAAAGTTTTACTTTCACTGCCAAATCGTAATGATTCTACTGTATTCCTCCTTGGAGAAAGCAGTTAATAGTATGAAAGCTACATTTCTATAAAATTTCCAGTGAAAAAGAGTTGGTAGTCCATATTTTCTTCTCTTCAGATAGATAGATAGGTAGGCAAACGGGTAAAGTAAAATAAAGACTGTTGGATTTCATTACGTTGCCTTCCAACAGGGAAATCACACACGTAATGTGATTAGCTCAAGTTTTTGGCAAACTTTCTTCTTTTTAAGTTGGACGAAGAACCAAAAAGGAAGACATCCACGTAGAAGCACACACACACACAAACACATATAAACACAAAACAAGATGAGCACTAGAAGCGAAGAGGTCGAGATGTTGCGAGAGAGAGAGGGAGAGAAGAGAAGAGCATTGAAACTCAAGAAGAAGAAAAGGAAGAATTTATAGAGAGTGAAATATGTATTCAGGGAAGGAAAGAAAGAAGAGACAGGACACAAGAGCTCAAGAGGCTTCTTCCTTCTCTTCTTTTTCTCATTTTCAACTCTCAACTCACCACCACCACCAGAAATTTCAAACCAGGCCAAACAAGTTTTATATATATTTTTTTTCTTTGTGAAGATGCATTTGATTTGTACTGTGATGTCCTCTGTATCATCATCGTCGTTCTATTTTTCCCATCTCACATTTTCTACACATAAGGACATGAAAGGTTACAACAACAACGACAGTAGCAGAATCTAATTGTAAGTAGTTGCACAAATATATTAGGTACTACTGAGTCGCAAAACTGTTTTTCTTTTTTAAGTTTATTTCCAGGAAAAGCTAATGTAAAATGGCATAATAGTAAGCACATTACTCAAATCAACCAGTAGTTTCAGTACATCTGCTGAGTATATACATCTAAAAATACACCACCGTTCCAAATAGCACATGTTGTTTATTTACTACTATCCCAGTGTACATAAGCACGCAAGAAAAAAAAACTTATGTAGTAATGAATAAACAAATGCAAACAATATGTCCGTAAATTCGTTCAAAGTAGTATATGGAAGACATACTTAATTTAATACGTATTCAAGTGCCTATTTTACTTACGTGTGTAGTATATTATTATTATATGTGATGATGACGATGATAAGCCTTTTCCCCTATTTTCTTCAACTAACCACTTCAGAGATTCTACTTCACTTTGATATTTATTTTATATAACTATGAATACACTTTTGGTATATGGTTTTTGAAGTATCTACAAGTACCATTCACGTTTGCCTTACAGATTCTTCTACTTCCTTTCCTCTACTTTTCATTACGACAAAGTCTTCTTGTATAACTACAGCTATAAAATTTTCCTGTGAAAATAATTAATTTAAAAATATCTCACAAGGAAATGGATAATAAATTTTCTCATTAATTAAGATAAAAGGGTCCCACTTTTCCTTTTCCTTTTTACTCACATTTTACGCATCCTACCAGCTAGTTCACTATAACTTATATGAGTAGAGTAAAAGTGGCAGAAATATTTACATTCCTATGAACTCTTCATTGGACTTTTGTGTACTTCTCGTGGGCATAAACTACACAACCGTAAGCACTATTTGTTTATAGCATATGCATAACCCTACAAGCCTAATAATACATTAGTTACACAAATAAAAATATTATTGGATGAAATGAGAAGTTTGGTAGACAAGAGGAGTGAACTGGTAAATAACAAATACGAAAACAAGAAAATGAAAGTTTTATGCTATGTATAAATGTTGACCAAGTTATAATAATGCATAGGTAGTGTAAGTGTGTGTATGGTCTTGTGCAGTGATGAAAGATAAATGGTAAAAGTCAACGCCCTTTTTTCTGCTTTCCCTTTTTTGCGAGTTTCCTCCGGACCACTACATTTCTCGGCCTTTCACAAGTGAATAGCAGATGCTTCATGTTATGTTTGCTTTATGTTAATAACTACTCTGTACTATTATTATAAAATTATGTATTTATGGACCGATAAGAGCTTGCATGATAGTACGTGAGTTTTTAGGTGGCACTTCATCACCAACATCATCATCATCAGTTGGAGTGGTACTGATGCTTTTCTAGTTTGAGGTTACTATACGGTTTATGAACAAGATTTATGAGTTTATCGAGTTGAGTTATATAAACTAAAAATGTGTGGTTGGATTTGGAAATAACACGTAAGCAATCAAAGCAAATGGCAAGAAAAGTTAATGAATGAGTTATTTTTTTTATCGCACTCGTTTCGTCAAAAAGGAAACAAATCAGAATGGAAATTAATACGCGTGTTTGTTCGTTTGAATATATAACTACTTACTATGTATGTTATGAACTAGTGTGTGTAATTTGTTAAAAATTTATTAGGAAATTGCGTTACCATTTTCTCGGTAAGATGATGAAAAGTGTACATGAAAAGGGGTGGGATTGCCAATTAAATCATTTTGGAAAGGGAAAGTATGAAAGTGAAAATAGGATTTTTCCCTTGGCTTTTTTGGCTCGTGATCAATTATACACAACAATAAATTTAGATGTTTCATTTGCGTTTTTTTTTTTGCATGCTTTTAGTTCGATATACATACATAATAATATGTACATGTTATATATGTGCGTTTCTATTTGTTGCATGCAATTCATGTCACTTTTCTGGAGGGATAATTCACGCAAAGGCTAATTAGCTGTGAGTAGTAGTAGTAGTAACAGTGGCAAATATAAAGTACAAATTTATTTAGATCAAAAGTTAAATACTAAACTCAACATGAATGTGTTCAAACTAATAAATGTGAATATGTATCATCACGTCGCATAAAAGTGTACCTGGCATTCTAATTTGTATTCATTACTGAGTGTTACATACATATTTACCTAGTTGGAAGAGAAATATGAGAGCATTTTGTGCAAGTATGTACTATACTTGTTCTGGCAACGTGTTAAGTATATTTTTTTGCAAAAGTTACTTTTTAAAATGAACAGCTTTCTGGAACACTTATTGCTGTTTCTCTTTTTGTTCTGGAATTAGTTCAGTTTCAAGCATATTGTTCATGATGACTAAATAAATGGTTTGCTTATGAGAGTTATACATGGTTCTCTCAATGCTGCCACAAAGACACACTTCTATGTACTTTTACCAGTTTTTGGAAAGTTAGCCTACAAAAAGCCTGAATACATAATAGAGGAAACATCAATAGAAACTTAATTACGCGAATGGTGGTGCTGATTCAGGTGAAAACTTTGAAAATGCATTGTTTGTCCGCTAAGGTGAATAATCAGCCCGTATTATGGTGCGGGTTTGAAATTTTTATGGTGATAATAGTGCGTGCCTTAAAACATATATGTATGGCAGGCTGATTGGGGGAAGCAGTTTTAGCCATGCATACCTGCATATTATTAGAGTTCCTATAGTACATACATATATTATACAACTGTTACAATGTGGCAGATGTATAAACACAGTTTTAAAAGGACTTTCCCCAAGTGACCGTAATGGCTCGTTAACAAGACAAAGAAAAGTGCTGAGTCAGGCCGTAAATCCAAATCTCTGTTGGTGTGCGTTCTTTGATGAAAGTACTTTTTGTTCTTTTGCCTTGTTACATATTTCTACGACCTACCAGCATGGCATGAATAGCGTAAACACTTGCAAAGTAAAAGTGGTTGCCGTAAAAAAGGCTAGAGTTGGGTGTGACCATACAGCTAGATTTTGATGCTTAACCACAAAATCCGCCATATAGCCCACACAAACACTCCACAGCAAAATCAGACAACATAGCAGCAACTATAACGTTATCTGAATCTGATTTAAAACACTACTAGCACGGAATTGGATGGCCATGTATCTATTAAGGGCATTACTGTTTTATACGAGCTGTAAAAAAATTGCCGTTTCAACCTTCTTCTTTTTTTTGCGGTCGTGCAAAGGCTGACGATGGTTGCCCAATAAGGAATTTAATGGGAAAGTGTTATTCTCGCGTCATAAAAAGAGCTTTTTATTCTCACTACTAAGCTGTTTGAATCAAGGCAGTCGTTTTCACTTTTATTAATTTTACTTTTTATGCCAAAGGGTTGTTTGTAGTACAATTTCAGCCTTGATGTCAGCAATATATTTACAAAAGTAAATCATGCGTCTAATCATGATGATGATGATGAACAAGGCCAACTTGATGACGAAAGAGAGAACTAATGAAGCATTGAATAGGAAATCGAAATTCGTTTTGAATGAACAAAATAGGCAAATTAAATACTTGGACAGAACTTACCGAAAGTATTGAGTCGGATGGATTGTAAAAGCGCACAATGTTCTTTAGCCTCCAAATAGGTTACTTCACATTTGTACAGGTCCTCATCAGCAATCATTAACGGATTGATTACTAGCTGAGCGAGGCTGCTGTTTGGCTGGATTTTCAATTTTGCACTGTAAACAAATAAAGATAGACAACATAATTTGTATTTATCGAAATAACAAACGAACGCGGATTGAAAAACTTTAGTGAAAATAAACATCTGTGGTTTCATTTTGCAGAATTTGTGAAAATGCCATTGTGGATCTCTCTACATTTCTACCATTTTTTAGCATAAAAGCTCCTTTTTAACTTTTAGAACAGCTATGTTTATGCTCCAATAGTAATGTCCTTATCGTTTATTGTATCGAATTCAAAAAAATGTTAGCTTCACTTTCCCTTCTCAGCACGAGAATGAAAATGAGATGGTTTATAATATGTGGTACGATGTGAAAAAGGCGTTTACAGTTCCACACACAAAAGATATATTGGTCTCCTCCCGCTCTCACCACCCCGCCACCTCCTTTTTTCTGCTCGCACTTTCTTTTTTACCATATCATTATCATCATCAACAACAGAATTCATCTTCTGCCTCTTTTATATATCATCCAAAGACACACAAAACAGAAAAGAAAAACAAAACTACAAGTTACCAGTAGAAAAAAAATTCCAACCTAGTGCCTTCTCATGGGAGTATCCCTACACTCACATGTCGGTACGCCATAGCAAGAGAAGAGTAACAGTATGCATTTAAATATATCCAAGATTTTTTTTGCATTCGCAAAACCGTTTATGTATACAGATGAGAAAGTTGGGAAATATAAATACAAAAAAGGAACGAAAAGGGAGGATTTATTTGGATCTTTTAGACAGCACGAATGAAGAAACAGAGAAAAACCGGGTGACCCACATTTTCATTTTTTTCCCTTGCTTTTGCTTTCCTTGTTCTTGTTTTTCACTGAGATAATCTATAACATTGAGCTAAACACAGTAGAAAAAAAATTACGAACAGTCTTGACAGACCTATTCTATACTCCTCCGCCAACAACGGGAAGAGTAGAAAAGACAGATGTGTGTGTGATTTCACAGCGGCAGCCGCCGTAGTTGCAGTGAAAAAAAAAACATAATAATAGAGATTTCTTAAATAGATAAAAAGTATGATTGTAATAAATAAAGTAGATATGTACATTTGTGTATCATCTCATATGTATCATTGAGCTGCAGCAAAAAAAAAAGAATGTGTACTATTCATATCTGCTTGGGATCCAGTAGACACGAGTGCACACAATACACGTTGAATAGATAATGACCTATGTGACATTGCAATGGGACCTTCTCCTTTTAACCCTCCATTTATTCAATTAAATTTGTTTGTGTGTGGGCGAGCATAGCCGTAAAGTTATTTATACACATTTTACGTTTTGTTCGTTGTTACTGTTATTTTTTTCCTATACAGGCATAATATTATATTCTGGATTGGAGCAAAGCGCTTTTTCCAACAAACACCGTTTTACCGTGTTCGAAGACGACTACGCAATTTTCTCGAGCAACTGCTGGTATGTAGGATTCTCTGGAACTACTGCTTTACTCAAAACGATCCCACTATTCATAATGATTAATAATACGGTCGACTATCTATCTCTTTTTACATCCTTTAACTTTCTCTCCCTGTCCTTGGTCTTTTATTATTGCACTGCTACCGTAATAAATACAACAAGTAAACTTTCACGGTTGCTGCCCATTCTCTGCGCTCCACTGGAAAACTGGATAAGGAAAATACCTAGCTACACTACTCTTTCAAAATAATCCGTGTTCGTAGCGAACAATAATATATTTTGTCAAGTGTGTGTGTAGGTAAATTTACAATAAAGCAAAGCATTTTATTACAGGTCACGCCAAACTGCCTTATAATAGTCAGTTTAGTAGAAGGAGTGAGCAGCAAGTTTAGTAAAGGTGAGATGATAGTTTCGAATTATTATTATTGTTTGAGACCCATGCTGTGTTTCCTTCTCAAATCCTGGTATGTATATATACTTCACCATACTGCTGTTTGAGATGGGCCAAATGTGACATTTTATATTACCAGTTTCTCGAATAAACGGTGAAGGATTACCGTGCAAAAAAAGTTTTTTTACCTGGCATGTCATTACTATTTAGTATCACTACCGCTGTTTGTTTTATTAGAGCCACTGCAGAGAAAGGTAGAAAAAAAGCATAATAGTGGGACACTCAGTTCATTGGTACAATACCTATGTCGTTTTTAAGCGAGAAGCATGTGTGTGTGTGTGTGTTTTCTGTCGTTTTGCAAAGGAGAGGGGAAGATGGATACACCAGGAGGGATGCAGAGAACTAGAGAGAAAGTAACCTACTTCCTGGATTTACTCATTCACACTTAATTAAACTTTACATTGCGGAATTACTGCTGCTACTACTACTACGGCTGCTGACTGAATGCATTTATTTTCCTTTGTGTGTACGAGTTTGGATGGAGGCACATTGAGACAGAAATTTACACACGAAAGGTTTCGTGTTTTTACTCCTTGAACATCAGGACCAAAATAGCGACACGACACACACATTACTAACCCATTCATTAATTTATTGTTGTGTGCTTTTATTTCGCATTATTATTACATTTGCTCGCCTTGACTTGAGAGCGAATATTGTGCTGTGTATTGTTTTTTTTTTAGACCAGCAGAATGTATATTACTCTTGGCTTTTCGCTTTATAGAGCACGCATTCTGTTCATCCATTTCAATGGGCATATTATAGAATTGAAATAAAGATTTACTTTTATTTGCTACATTTTTGTACTCTTGCGAAACAGCAGTTTATCGAAAGCAAAAGGTGTAAAGGTTGGAGTAATGGGACTTTGACGTGTGCAAATAATAAAGAGTGTGCATGCAAAAGAATGTGCAGTAGCCTAACGAAAAGAAAAAGAGGAGAGGTAAAGTGTTTGTTGCATTATTAATATTAAAATAATGGTGAAAGTGAAAGTTTTGAAGGTTCATTCATGCAAATGAGAATGATGACAGTGTAGATAAAAGATTCAAGTTGATGAAAGCGGTGATGACGATAATAGTGACAATAAAAACATAATCATGATAATTCGGGCTTGTGAGTGTTAACAAAGTTTGCTAATGTGTTTTCCATAACTTAAGTGTATGCACGCTCCCACATTATCACAGAAATGTTTAGACAAATTTGTTTTTATCTTACATGCATGTACTTAGATACAGTATAATGTTCATGAACCGGCAATGAAACTTTCTAGAGAAATAGAATGCATTTTCTAGGAATGTACCCGAGTATTTATGTGTGTTTAGGTGTACTTGTTAATGGAACCAGAAAACTGCACAGTACTTGAAATAATAGAAAAACTAGTTCCTTGTAGACCGATGTTAACCATGTATTTTGTCATTTCAATTTTTACCCTAAAGGTTCACATTGTCATTTTTTGTTAAATTCTTCATTCATTCATTTTCATTCACATAATATGGAAAGCAATCTATAATCTTCTATGAATTCCATTCCACTTTATGAAATGTTTGAGCGGCAGCATTACAGAAAAATGCTATTTACATTTACAACGTTAACTAACACTTTGACAGCGTACCTAGAAATTTCACAACTCTTATTTGTCTAAACTAATGAATGGATCAGAATGTTGATGATCAGCCATCACAGTAGTTATCAGAACTACACGAGTGAAGTGAACTACTATTCCCAAACGATGAGTTCAAGGCAAATATTTGTGTGCTAAAGTTTTTATTATTTTTTTAACTTTCCCTATATTCCAGGGAAAAAGGAAGAGACAGGCAACGGCAGTAAACAATTTCACACCAAAAGGTTCTATGAAAAACGATTAGTATGGAATGTCACCGACAGACATTGAAAAACTCTATCATCATCACAGTCTGAGTATTTGGCATTTAAAACGAATGACATTTTTCAGAGTAATTAGAGAATTCATACGAAAGCGTGTAGTATACTACTGAAGTACATGCAAGGTTTTGTTTTAATTTATTTTACCGACAGGAAGGTGGATTGAGGACAAACGTGTGCATTACATGGCACTATAGAAAAGCATTCACTTGTGAGCAAATGACACTCCAGATGGGGCGGAAGTAACCCGCTGAACAAGTTTCTTGTTTGACCAGCATATGAAGATTTTTAAATCCATGAAGGGAATAGCATAAGCACGTTGTTGTATATATACTACATGCAAATATAATTCGGATAATACATGTACACTTTTCTCGGTACGCTATTCAATTTCATCAAATTATATTGTTGTTGCTGTGATGAAATGAGGGAGGAAATCAAGGAGATACTTCAGCGAAAACATCAAAAGCTTTCGTTATTTTACTGAGATCTCATATCATTTCATCGGGACAAAATCAACTTCGTTTTACACTTTCAGCGTAAATTACTCAGAAAAATGTGATCCTCTTTACCTTAGCGTTAGACAAACTTTTCCCAGTAGCCGAAAGTACTTGAGCCAGCCAATGTTACAAGAAGGACAAGACTGTTGCTGGAACACACGCGCAATGTTACCAGACACCGATATTCAGGTAGATAGGTGAAGCCTATGAAAGAATAGAGGGGTAATAGAAGGAAAACCGAAAACACGTACAGAAGCTATGCACCGAGCGTTACTTGTATACATAACAGAAATAATTCGGCGAACAGGATGCGAAGTTTTTTTTTTCCTATGACAATGTCGCTAACTATTAACAGTTGTCGATTGAGTTGAATATGCCCGCTTCTGTAGAAGGTTTTATTTAAAAACTAATCTTAAGTGTAATTGTTAGTAATGGGAAACCAAAAGAGTAACGGTAGATAAGCATTTGCACAGAACTTCCAAAGAACGAAAACCACACTGTTCTTCTATCCAAGAATACAAAGTATTACTCGTGTGTTTCCACTATTGAACTACAAATGTAGCATGCATGCCCATGACAAAATATACATTTTTCTTTCATTGGAAAGATCTATAGTTAATTCAATGTACATTTATGTAGCTACATATAACTATAAAGGTAGAAAGTAAAGAAAACCAATACAGCTAAAAACTTATTGTTCCGTGAAACCAGAATACCACAGAAAACATATAAGTTTGAACGCGGCAGCTTTTGTTTTCTTTTCTGCTCAAACATTGTGCCATTTTTACAGCTGCTTATTATGTAAGTTCAGATTTGTTTGCAGGTTCCTAAAAAATACATGCATATATACGTATTTCAATTTCCAAGTTTATACGTTCTCCGCTTTCCTTTTTTTCTACCGTCATGTTCATCATCATTGCCGAATCGAGCACTACCACCATTCATATAAACTTCATTGTTTAATATAATGTGTATACTGTCTATCTTGTTTGAAATGCAATAAAGAAATCAGGTCAGCTAGAAGACAAGGTAGTGTGCTTAGTCATGTAAAAACATAGGTTATACTACACCTTATAACGTACATTCCGAAATTATGTACGGTACTGGAAGATAGTGAGAAAAAGCTATTCACAATGGACTTCGCTCATCGTTTTTGCTTTTTCTCGACTTGTAAAACGGAACGACCTACCTTTGTAAAAGCTTACGACCGACTGCAGAACCATTTGTAGTTCTACTACTGATGTGCTTTTGTACATAAATACATATATATTCAGGTTCATTCAAGATCTTTTTCCAATTTCTTTTTTATTAGCCAGACCACTTTCACGATACCGGAGAGTGAGCAAGAGTTTCTAGAGAGGTATATGTAGTAAAGCAAGTTGTTTTAAGCACCATCTCCATCCCCACTTGAACAACTCATTCACATTGGCAGGACAAGGACACACAGATATAGACACACAAGCTAGCTTTCATTTTACACAGAATATAACCTGTGATCTGTTTTTTGAGAAGGTAAGAGAAGAACCGTATTATTGGCATTTTTCTCATTTTACCTTTATTTTTTTATACTCCGTAGTACGGAGTCCGTATGCATATGTACATATATGCACTAGAAATATGTATATACACATTTTCCTCAATTTTTATAGCAGCACTATGTAACCGAATATATGGTCGTTGCTAGACTGCTACCGCTGACTCGACTGCACACATGGTAAAGTGAAAAACAGAGTTGAATTAACCCTTTGTTTCATCTCATCTACCTTATGTTGCTGGTATGTAAACTCTTTCAAACACATTAAGATGTACACGAATACTCTACGTAGACATTTCACAGACAGAAAAGCGTAGTGGCAAGTGAATCCAATTGCAGAACAGTTGGACGTTTTAGTTGCTGAAAGCGGAAGACTTCAATGGTAATAACAATAATGCATGTTTGGGCTGCCATTCTAAATGCCTGGAATGTAGAAACAGACAGCTTGCTAGGAATATAATATGTATGTATACGGGAACATTCATAATATTTAATATGATTTCTTTTTTTTCTTTCGTCTTTACATCCGCCACGGGTTTACATTTATACAGTGTATTTACCTCCTAGTGTGAAGCTGGATAATAATAATGAAACATGCGAACACTAAAAAAAGGAAAGATATAGCAAGAGAGTGAGGAAGACCTTGTCTTTTTCTATAATGGTTTGTGTGTATATTGCGTATACCTAAAAAAATATAATGGCTTTGCAAATAAAAATGCTTTTATTGCTATATAATACACGAAAAAGTGTAAAACCTTCTTTTTATTTTGGAAAAACTGATGGTGGGTCTGTAGCAGCAGTGGTGAATGCCTTTAGACTTTGGTGTATAGTTTTACATGTTATTCCTTTTAAACTAATGCCGACCAAAAAAAAATAAGAAAGGCAGTCGGTTTTATACTTGTTCTTGTAAACCCACTGCTCCACTAGAAGAGTTAAACTAGACTAGCATTTTTTTCCTTCCTATTCTTCTACATGGCTTCTGGCATGACAATCACGTAATCTATATTGAAATGGTATGCAATTGAATTCACAAACACCAAGTGCAGTTTTCCAACTTTCTCTTGAGACGTTTTCTCTTTAAAAACCACTATAATAGAGGGAAAGAAAAGGGAAAAAAATGTTTCCAAAATACAAGGTTTTTATTCTCTCTAACTATGCTTTTACCTATAAACATATTTTACTTGCTTATAGAAAAGTTCCATCAAGTAATATAAAACTGTCGGTAAAAATGTCTACCAAGTAGGCAATACTTTGTCGGCAGCCTACAGACACACAGAAGAGAGAGAGAGAGCGAGTACTTGTATTAATTTTGTCTATGTAAGCCAAATTTTAGGAAAGAATTTATATTATTTGCATATATATTTTTTAAACTACAAACTACTCAAAGATTGCATGCAAAATTCATGGTTGCTTCATATGTATGTATTTTTTTGCTTCCTTTCTCGTTTTTATTATTCTCTCTGGAAATGTGTAGTAGTTTTGCATGTGTGTATAGGTAGGTACTTCAAGGTACAATTGCTTCTTCTGGTCTTCATGAGTCTAAACAGTATACCGCACCTCTGGCACTTTTTTAAGTAAGTGTGGAGGTAGTTTTTTCGGCTTTTATTTTGCTCCCAGAAAGAAAGTTTTAAAATTGTGTACAATCCCAAAGGAGACCCCACACAGACGAGTAGACGAAACATCTTGAATAGTTGTATAGCTCAGTTTCGTTTTTTTCTTGCTGTCATTATTGTGGCAAGAATACATGCACAGAAATGTATAGAATACACACAAATGTGCACACCAAGAGGAAACGACACATTTTGTAGCAAAAAAGAAATAAAGTGAGTGACTGAGTGAATAAAATAAGGTATCTTGGGAGAGTACGTAATACGCAAAAAACATGCCTACACAATTTTTACACAATCCATTTTGTGAATATACTTGGTTTTTCCTGCAAAACAACGGATGTGTGCGGTTTGAAATTTGTGTCAGCAGTGTAGTGTATTCTGTACTCCCTGTCGACCCATACAATATAGGTAGGTAGGTATTGGAAAACGTGCTGTTTTATCGGGGTCTTTCAAATGCATAATAATATTTTCAGAGAAAAAAAAATAAGAGGACTTGTGCACGTTATCTGATATCATCGCTCTATCAGTAGAAAGTAAAAGTGGATGAGGGTATCAGAGCATAAGCAACATAAAAATTGGAAAAAGAAATACTGCTACATCATTCAGACCGTGCATGCTTATGTATGTGTGCATGCATATCTACATAGCATTCTAGATATAGTATGGTAAACCACATCATTATTACATAATATGTCTTTGTGTCTTTATTCCTTGGGTATTGGTAGACCCGGCAGTGGCACATTTTTTTATTCAATAATATAATATATGTGGAGATGTCATATCATATACCATATTCGTTTCCAGTGTGCTGCATAAAATATCGCCACCCTGACAGAATTTTTTATACAGTGTTTACTTTGCATTACACCATGGCATAGTGAACCATTTTAAACTTACGTAGGTTTGGGTTTTTGGGTGGAAACATTTTCACTGCTACTAGTTTTTTGCCTGCCTTAAAAAACATGGATTCCGTGTTGGAAATACAGTTAGGTTACTATATGGTACGGGGAAAGTAGTATATTTATATAAAATGTATTCAGTTTTTATAAGCAAAAAAAATTGTGTAATGTACCGTTTACATTCCAGAAACCCATTAGATATTCCGCTCTTCGTCGGCAATTTTAATACATCACATCACATTATATGTGTGTGTGCATGAAAATTGAGTAAAAAACATGCCATGATAGAAAATAGCGGCGGACCAAGACCAAAGTGATAATCTTCCATTTTCTCATTGGATCATAATATCATCCGTCATCCGTCTCGTTCCTTTATATTCACGCAGAGATATTTTTATATTCGAACAAGCTAGAGAAAAATTTGTTCATCTCGTCCTTTTTCTGTAGTATGGTAAAAGTTTTTTTTTGCAAAATAAACTCTTGTCGGTGAGGTAGTATGCATGTACATATACCCGGAGCAGCTACTACTGTAGCTCGTTTTACTTTTCTCACAAAAATCTTTATAGATTGCAATTTCATACGGATGGCAATTTTTTTCGCAGTAGTCAAACCATTCTCATCGTCACCAGAGAAAAAGAGTAAGAGATGATGATAAAATACATGGCCTACAATAAAAAAAATTGTACATGCACACATTGAACTTCCTATACGCATCTGTGCATAATACAAACGGGAAAATGTATATCTATCTTGAAGAAGCAATATGAATTTCCTCAAAAGACAAGACACCAATTTTCCATTACACTATTACATAACGTATGAATGTATAAGAAAGGGAGTGAGAAAAGTAGGCCTTAAAATGAGCTTCAAGCTTTTGGAAAAACGTGTGTACACCAAGATATGTTATTACCCAAGAGAAAGAAGCATTATAGTCTTCGTCGTCGTCGTCGCGAGCAGCGAGTATACAAGTACAAAGTACAGACACTTCGTTTTGTCGGATTGAATCTTTGAATCTATTTTGATCGTGATCCTGATTTCGGATTTCCTTCGAACATGAAGCATCATGAAAGATTTCCAAGAGTTTTTCCTTTTTCACATTTTCTTCTCTAGTCCACATATTATACAATTCTACACTGTACATATGTATTTGTGTACTATATTACGCTTTATTATGGTAACGAATCAAAACATTCAGCTGCTGTTTTCTGAAATATGTACGTGTGGGGTTCACTGGTGTTATAACATAGAGTCCCAAACGGATAGTCGTAACATATCTTTCTAGTGGATTGACAAGCACGTTCCCACTGTCATACATTTATTGTCGGCATGCTTGTAGAAGCACATGTTAAACATGTATAAAAATATTTTTTTTACCAAAATAGGAGCATACTGTTCCTGTTTTTTTTTAAAAAAATGTGTATAAATAATTTAAGCTTCTAAGCTATTTATTTGAATAACATTAAAATAGTTTTACTGTAACTGAGAAAACAAAAGCTGTAAAATGCTTTTCTTGCTGATCGCCTCTATTACAATGCGATTTGAGCCAAATAACACATTTAGTTTTCCCAAGTTTTATTCTGGATGCCCTAGTTGTACAAACGATATAGAATCCCAATACAACCTGTTATTTTATAGCCGTTGAATTTGAAATGGGACAACTGATAGCTCCAGGTAAGTTTCATGCAGGCGTGGTTATTGTCGTCGCAGGCTCGCCTCGCCATCGTTGTTGATTTTTACATTGAATTTAATACTGAAATTTACATGGAATGGAATACTCTTTAACATTGTACAAAATATCAGGCTTGTGTTGTAAATTTTTACAAGGGATAAGTAAGTATGAATGCCAGAAGAGCTGCGGGCTGTAATAGTGATAGCAGTCAATAGAGCGGTTTAGTGTCACATACATTTCTGCTGGTGTATTTTACTACATAAGGTCGTTGTCACTGCGAACATCTTATATTGTTACACACTTCTGGCAGTATTATACATGCATTGCAGTTTTAATTTCCTACATTCTGTTACCAGATATAGCTCACATGATATAACAAAATATTGTACACTATCTGTAAGTATGTATGTGCTCTCGAGTATATGGTTGGCTGATGATGATGCTGCTGTTGAAACTATAATACGCTACTTGGATGTGACTAGCATTACAGTTTGCTCAAGGGAATTAATGGAAGTCTGCTTCCCATTCGAATTGCAAAGTTATCAGTTGAGTGGAAAAGGATAGTAAGCAAAGTATCTTCTTTCCTTCCAGTTTCTTTGTAGTTACTTATATGTACGGTGGTGTGGACTACTTCCATACATGTCACCACCATCACTGTCTTCGTTAAACACACTCTGTTTACTACAGTAAGTATACCTCTTTTGGATTTTATTCGTGCAAATGTGCATGTAAGTTGCTCTCTTTCTGTGTGTGAACCAAATAACGACTTCTGTCGACTTGAGGAATATGAAATCTCAATGCCCGGCTCAAACTCTTCTGCTCTGATGATGATATGTTCAGGTCTGCATGAAGATGAAAATATCTTGCCATCTTTATCGTTCTGTTGCTTATTTGCTTGCCTTCTTGCTACTTTTCTTTGTCTCTTCCTTCTTTCCCCATGCATGTTTATAAGTTTGTATAAGTATCGCCAAAGTCTTATGCCCAGTAACCTATATTCTTTGAAGCGGACGGATGATGAGAAAATCTGTATTTTCATATTATGTCTGCTATACTTAAGCAAAATTTTATGTCAATAGCACAGACTCATGCAGCGGCACAGCACGAACAAGAAGAGAAGACGAGGTCTTCTTCTACAATACCCATCTCATTCTCCGACTTTGTGTCCATTCCTTCTCCAGGCCACTTTTTTTTCTTGGTCCCACACATTCTCAACTCATGTCCTGCATGCTTCCGTTTCCACTATCATGGCTAGTAGTGAAGTGAACCAAATAAAAGGACGCAGAAAAGAGATAGTAAGTAGAGGCAGTGAAAGGAAAGAGAGATGTAATGCGAGCGAGCGAAAGGGAAACAGGCTGTCATAGTCAGCTGCTCTCTCCGCCGTTTTGATTCGTCTCTCTGACCAGAATTTTTGCTCACGCTAAAATCTCTCTCTCACTCGCTTACCAGAGTCATCTCCGTGTTCTCCAACTTGTTCGTGAGAATGGTGCTGATCATGATGATAATGTTAACGACGAAGACCAAGGAGAAAATGATGATCTTGTTGATACTCTATCTCCTTCCTTTTATATAATTGTCGACGAAATTATATATCATCAGAAATATTCATGCATTCAAGTTATCTCTCTCCCTTTTATTACGTGATTCTTCACAGAAATAGACAAATGGTAGTGGTAAGTATATACATTTTTTATGTTTCAAGTCACAGTTTGCTTCATTTAAGAACAGATTGAAACTAAAGTGGATGAGTGAAATAGCATCACAGCGTGACATAAATTAAACCTTTTTTGTCTTTTATTATTATGCTGGCGATTCCAAACTTTTTGTATTGCTACTTAAATGTATGTCAAGCCTTTATTACTTTTTTCCAGTTATGCAAGCCGCTACAGTGCACTTTGCGAATAAGTGTACTAATATATATGGGCACGATTTTGTTTCCAAAGTCTAATAATAAAGGGGAAGCAAATTTGAAAGTGGATCAATTCAACCTTTTTCACCACTTCCCCTCCATTTCTCGGTGTGTGCTGAAATGAATTTGAAAAATTAGAACGGGAGTGCAGCACGAATTACTTTTATCCTCTTTGACCTTGGACAACGGAAGAGGCGTTTGGGGAATTTGAATTATTAAGTTATTTGAGAGGAACGTGCAGCTCAGAAGGTTGTACTTAATAGCTTCATGTGATTCAATTATCAAGAGAGCCTTGGGATAGTAAAGCCTGCCATTATCAAATGCTGAAGAGAAGAACCGTTGGAGATAAAATGACATTTGCACGTTCATTCTTTCGCTTATATTTCTGTTCCATAAACAAGCTAAACTTTAGAAACATGAAACTATTGAAAACTCTTGTGTTAAATAAGATATTTTAAGAAATGAATTATTACTTGCTGATTACCTCGTCTACGACAGGCTTATTAGTTTATTGATTTATGTGAGTGAAAATTGACATTTTAGCGTACTTAATCAATTTTACTAGCAAACTTGCTGTATTTTTTGTGCTGGCTCGTATTGTTTAGACGTTACGTTGTTTACTGAGGGAAAAAAATTTGTTTTATGTGCAAAGAACAACATATTCAAGCTATATCTATATGAATGAATACTGTCACAATTCATACATTTTTATTGCATTATGTCCAAAGAGGAATAGTAGCAAAACTTTTTATTTGGCAAAAAGGAGATATTTGAGTAAAGTGCTATTTCCTTTCATTCTTCCGCTTCTCTTCTTCCTTTGCTTCTCTCTGCCTTTCTTAGACACACTCATTCTTTCATGATAAGAGCTTCATAGTAAGCCAACCATTAGTAGCTTTTATTCCTTCATCCGACTTAAGCGAAAGGAGGACTTACAGAGAGCAAGGGAGCATTTTGTACACTTTTTCATTTTTCCTTTTCTTCTTCTCATCTTAAGCAAGCGACTCTCACCAGTAACCTAATTCTTTTTCCTTTGCTCTATAATGCATTTATTACCTACATATTATATGCATTGTAAAATGCTACTTTTAGAGTACTACGAACACATACTCACTCAACCTATTTACTTGTCCAACTTTCTAAATTACACATCACATAAGTCTGCGTAAATGCATTATTCAGTCAGGGATGTACCTAAATACATACAATATGTCTATTTAGACCTAATTGTATTAGCTGCCAGTACTACTACAACTACATACTAAAACTTGAACTAAGAACGGATCTGTAAGAGTGAAGTGGTGGTGGTGGTGGAAGCGAATGGCATCTATGCAATGTTGACTGTATATGAACCTTGCTTTTATAGCAGAGGCATTCGCTGTCGTCATATTATTCATTGAAGAAGAAAGGCAAAAAACTGAACACTGGTTGAGTATATAGGAAAGTGGAGAAAACGGCACGGAACGACAATAAATGCACTGCATCTCCATTTTTTACAAAGCCATTATTCTGCTGCTACTATTTCTGTTTTTTGTAGACTCTTCTCTTTTCATTCCCTTATGATTACAAGTCAGTACCTACACACAAATATATGAGATGATGAAATTGTTGAAAGGGAAAAAAGTGCAGTGGAAAAAGAGAAAGTGGAGGGAAAGGTTCAATGTTCTTTGTCTGCGAGAGAGTGGATAGCACGAAAATGAGGTTAGGGTTTCTTGCTTCAACAAAGCGGTATTTTTATCTTACCATTTAAGCATCTATACTCATAATATTTATATAATACATGCAGGTTAGCAAATATGTATGATAATACGCAATTTACTCAGCCTCGTGGCATGAAAGCAGAAAATTCAATAATAAACTGCATTAGAGCCGATAAACCATACATAATATTCCTCATTTCTCCCTCGTATCATCCTTTCTTTTGTTTCTATTCGCTGTACCTAGAAAAATGAGCACTGTAATGCGATCATGTTGTGCAATATTACCAACACGAGTCTTTCCACTTTTACTTTCACATGCTAGTTGCTGTGTACCTTTTTCTTTTGCAATGGACTAATGTATATCACTTGTATATGTATGTATATGGTTACATATAGTATGACCCAGCTATTTTGAGATTTTTATATCAATTGTTTTTAAGTCAATGTGTACAGACTACAGACTATTTTGTGTTCAGACTGGCAGCTGCTTTGAGTAAAGTTATTTTGCATTTGCTTCACCAAATGTTATATAGGCATTACAGACTGTGCTTAATTATTAGCTCGCTACATGATTCATGCAGAAGAGCTTATTATCGCACTTAGTCTGTCCGTCTGTCCGTCCACTTTATTTTTTGAACCATCATGAATCAACTTTTTTTCAAAATTTGAAAAAAAGTTTAGCCATCATGAATCAACTTTTTTTCAGCATTTTGAATCATCATGAATCAACTTTTTTTCAACATTTTGAACCATCATGAATCAACTTTTTTTCAACATTTTGAACCATCAT
>JAHZMZ010004330.1:0-11418 GCA_027743805.1 Lepidocyrtoides sp. E14 | reverse complement strand
CTATATTCCCTATGCGGGAATGGCTACTAGAAAAAGACCGACCATTAATAAAATTAATTTCGTATATCAAGTAAATATTTAATGCTCATCAACAGCAATGAAGCACTCTGAGACGATAAATGACTACATTCGTAATTTACATTTTCAGACATTTTTTTTCTCTTTTCAAAATAATAATGAGGCAGTAGCCATTTTTTTTACAAAAAAAAAACCTCATTCGTCACACAAGAATGCATACTAAAACCATGTAGTAAAATAATGTAAACTCGGTTCTTGCAGAAATCTTTTCAAAAAATACAAGAGAGTGTATATTATTTGGTTATGTGAGCGATGATTGTACGTGATAAACAAACTTGTCATCCAGTCGTGTCAGAGGTAAGTTGCGAAACTCCCAGTGAAGTCTTCAGTCGTACTAGTAGAAATATTGGTGAGTGATAAGAAGCCAACAACATGTACATATTATTATGTATGTAGCACTAATAGAAAGACTAAAAGAGAAAATGAGATACACGGTACGTCACTGAAAATTTACTACGAAAAGAGCTTTCATTCTCTCATAAGATGCTTCAAAGCTCCTGGTGTTCACAGCAGACAGTGTGTGCATGCATATCATTATAATCATGTTGTGCAACTTGGTGAAATTCCCAACGAGCTGTTTTCGTACACTCACTCATATCATCATCTTGATCATCATCATCACCACCACCTTTGCTGGCTGCTGTGTGTATATATTTATAAATGCTTGTTGAAGAAACGTGTGCAGTACAATAAAAACGTAAGGCAGTTAGCAGGATTGTAACAAAAGTAATTGTGACAAAAAAGCAGGAGAGTCAACAGTAGTGGCATAACAGCAATCAGCAGTAGGGAGAGAGATGAATCAAGAAAGATGATGATCACGATGATGAAGAAGAAGAAGGATATCAAGGCGAGGCAAAAAATATAATAATAAAATGTGCATAATACATAATGTAATGGATTGCAATGGAGCGTTATAAAACAAGGAGTTGAGTTGTAAAGCAAGCTCAAGTTTTTTTTTCAGGGCTTTTGTTACACTCCTGCTAAAAAATACATACATGAAGAGACGAAAAGGATGAGGCAATGAATGTGTGTGTATATATTATATGCTTTCATACTTTTTATGTAAACCTTTGTGCATCCATACATAAATTTTAAAAATATCTGATTCTTCATCTCTCTCACTTCTCGCAGTATGCCCACTACTCTCAAGTTAAAAATGTACATATAGTTTGATGGCAAGTAAAATTATATTGTTACCAGTACTAATGCTAGTACAACAGTTTGTGAGTGAATGTTTGAGTGAGTGAGAGAGAAACGCTCTGGATTTTTTAAACCAAAAAAAAAAGTTGCATGCATTCATTCACATAAGTAGGTAGTACAACAAACATACAATCATAACAATGATACAATAATAATAACCGTAATAATAATAACAAATGAAAAGTTGTTTTAAAAGAGTTTTTTTCTATTTTTTTTCTTCACACTTTTACCTGCTTACCTCTTTGCTCATTCACTGCTTCTGCTTCACTTTATATTAGGTACGTATAAATACATATAAGTAGGCAATGATAATATACTGCTAATGGTATAAAAATTATATAAGATAATGTGTGGTGGTAAATCATACATTATTATTATTACTACACGTATTATTGTGATATCACCTGGATCCGCCTCGGTGACATTGTGTCCATTGTTTGGCCACACTTGGCTGGTGTCAATCACTTGCCAAGTGGTCCGCCTCTCTGCTACACGCCCATTGCCAACTGTAAACCGCCCTGAGGACCAGACCAGAATCGCTGAGAAACCAGTCAGCACCATTTATTTAACTGCTGATGTTGCTTCTAAAGCATGTAATGGGTATGACGAGCATATATGCACATACATAAAACATAAGTATGTGAATACATACAAATGTTTGTACTCACTCACATAAACAGACATATATATGCATGCACATAAAAAGCAACACATTATGTGAGTTTTCTTTTTTTTTCAGCCACTAAGTAAGCTAAATAGTGTAATATTTTTTATGCTTGCTCTAGCTTGGCTCATTGCTTGTGATGATGCTCATCGCTCATATATATGCAATAACGTCTTTATGTGTCTACGGTCTTGTTGTTTGTTGTTGTGGTGGTATGGTGGTGGTGGTGGTGATAATATACAAAATGTGATCCGAGAGCGGAGCATGTTTTTTTTCATTCTCTATTATTTTATGGATTATCCTGACACGTTGGATTACAATATGACTGTATGAGTTTTTCTGGCTTTTGGGTATGCACAATTTTCTTCAGAGCAAATAATAACTAGTATTTTATCCTATCAGCAAGTAAATCAGGAAACCTCGTCTTGACAAAAGTAAGTGCTTTGCAGAAAGATGAAAACACTTTCATCTCACTCAAGATGTTTTCATGAGTTTGCTAAATTAGGTATGAGCCAAAATAAAGTTGTAAATAGTTACTCTTTTACATTATAGATATCATGACAATAAACTTTGAAAGCATTGTCGTTTTCAAAACTTGTTATGAGTGTATGACAGCTTGTAAAAATGATTAAATTTTACCTATACAGACGCAATTTTAAAAGTTAAATACCGGTCAAGTGAAAAATCACAGCAAGGAATATATTCCTATGTTAAGATCCAGTTCCTCCGTGTCATCAAATATATAGACGCAATCACATTTGTATAATGAAGGATCTGTAAATGAAAACCTAGGTACATATTATGTTTAGGAGAAAGAGATAATAAACGGGGAAAACGGCAAAATTCTCTCCAAATTTTTTTCTGTACCCCAGTGAAAATTGATCATATTCCACAAAGAAAACAGTTTGGAATGATGACGAGATGTTGTTGTGAAAATGTTCACATCATAAAACGCTGTAGATCGATCACTCACTTTTCAGCATTGCATTATATTTAAAAGCACATTTCAACATGCTTGCTTGTAAAATGCAGTTGTCGAGTAGCAAACAGGAGCAAAACGACTTTTTATGTCGTCGTTCCTGTGTTATTTGTGTGAGCACGTAAAAATGTATGTGTGTGTGTGTTATATGGCACCCTATAACATACATACCTACCTATACTAACAGACAAAATTTATTTTAACTTTTCGCAAAGCATTGTATACATTACATAGTTGGAAGTAGGAAGGAAGGAGTCGGGGAAAGAAGTAAGTGAGGAAGGCACTTCTCATTGTGCGTAGCCAACCCGGAGAGGAAAGGTTGACGAAGACCAGCCGACAAGGAACAACCAAGGTAAACCTTTCAGCGTTGAGATTGGTATTGGAGTTGTATAGAGAACCACCACTAGCATATTACCACCAACCACTTACTTCCATCACATATTATTTCACTTCCACACTCCACTCCACCACCAAACATGCTATACAATACACTCACATAATAAAACACACTAGTAAAAAAATTCTGTTTCATCTCTCTCTCTCTCTCTCACACACTCTTCTCCTTCCACACTACCATGTATTCTACTTATGTTCAATATTCATCGGACCTTTACAGTGTTGATTTTTGTACTTGCTCACACACACACACTCATACAAAATATAGAAACTACTCAAAAGCACATTCACGCAGTAACTTTAACTATCTTCATAATGTTTACTCACTTTGCCATTGTTATGTATGTACTTGCATAAGCATTATGCATAACATTCTTCTTATTTCTTCTTGTCTGCTGCCTCTGCTGCTGCTGAGTTGACTAGTTGACTTAACTAGCTGAGGTACATACATGATCAACTTTTGCCTTTAGTGCACATGTTGGTTTATGGTTTATTTTGAATAGATGTATGATGCATGCATGAACGGCATACATTTTATAACAAGAGTGCTGGTTAAACTTGTAGACACTATTTCTACTTCTCTGTGTGGAGCTCAAGTTGATTTGCTGGTAAGAAGAAGGAAACATTTTACATTTAGTTAACATTGGCTTCAACAAAGCAAAGTTTCCTTTAGAGCTAGCTGTGTTAGCAAAGGAGTGCAATGCAAGCAGCAAAATGTGCCTTGCGCCAACTCTTCAGTCGATAAATGAATCTCGAGATAACAAGTACCACAACCACCCTTCTGTGGCTTTTACGGGCCCACGACCACTAAACTTTTCTACTCCTCCACAAACATAAACACAAACACTTTTTTTAATGCATTATAATACGCCAGTTTTTTTTTCTCCTTCCACTTCTCGCCACTACTACTGAACTAAGCGTAATAATAATAGTGGAGGAAACTGTTGTGTGTGTGAGTAATGTGTACTAGAGAAGTAGTAGTAGTAGTAAGCTCATTCTTACTGTCAGCAATGGAATAGTAGCAGAGAGCATGTTGTATAAAAAAAATATTGTATAAAAACATTTTTGCATATTGCTCATTGTAGTATTAGAGAACTGCTGCTTGCTGCTACCAATACAAAATATATACTTTATTTACAGCGGAATTGCTGTGATAACATGGTAGTAGAACAAGTGATGAGATAATAACAGTTGACATTTTTTTACCAACCCGGCTTTTATGCAATTATTACATTTTTTGGTGACAGTGGAGGTGTTGTGGAATAATGGAAACCTGCTATTAAAAAGTAGCTAATTAAAATAATTTTTATATGTATATTGTGAACTGGAACCGTGTACAAAAATGATTAGAGGGATATTGAATTGTTGACAATTAGTGACAGAAAAAAGTTTTTAAAAGTGAGATGGTAAACATGAGAAAGTAAATTATTGAAATATTTATAATTTCGAAAAGGAAATGTGCATTTCCAATGAAAGGAAAGTATATTTGATGCAAGTATCGTTATCATCATTGCTGAGTGAAAAGCAAGCCATCTTATGTGGAAAGTGAGACAGTAAAGCATTACGAGATAGTAAATCGTCGTCGTGTGGTAGTGCTTCTGCTGCTGCTGTGAGGAAGAAGATATATGGGTAATCTATACAAATAGTTATTGGGGCATATGGATATTCTCTGGATATTTTAGGAAATTGATGAAATTGTCTGCAGTTTTTTGCACAAATCTCCGCTCAAAAATTATGATTACTGAAAGTTACTTGTTTTTCACGTTTTATAGTTAATTATTGAAAGTATCAAAAACAATACGCGTGAGAGTTGTAACAAGTGAGAAAAATGTGCTGAATTTTGGAACTTTTCTTGTGCGTGCATGCAACGCATGTGGATTCTTTTTTGCGGCTTTTTGCCTGATTGGAAGTGATTGGAGAGGAATTAGTTTAAATTTTTAACTGAGTCATAAAGTTCAATATGCTGCCTGCTGCAATGGATGACACTCCTGTTGTCGCGTCTACCAAGCCGCGCTCCACGGACTTTTCCATTGCGGCAATTATGTCCAAAGAGATCTCTAAAACCCAAAGTATATCTCCAAGTTTCCCCACCGATGGACTTCGAAAATCAGCGGGTAAGCTGATAACCACAGCCAATCAATTAAAGTAATTTGAAGTAAGTGCTTTTATTGCAAACAGAAATATCATATTTTTGCATTTTTTGCAGAGAAACAAAGTCCTAGTCGTCTGGAATCTCATCACAACCTTCATCATGTACACAACCTCAACAATAACTATAGTCCAACAAGTCTCAATAATCAGTATAGCAATCATGTACTTCCTACTGGTCCCGCGCTCAATAATACCAGTCGAGGTAGTAACTGCGGAGAGAGTAATCGTTCAGAAGAGGTTGACGATTTCTCAGAAAGTGACTGCGAGAAGGACATTGATATTTGTTGTGATGATGACAATAAGGTTACCTCGTCATCAGCCGAGACTCCCGTTAGCGTCAAGGAAGAGTTTGATGATGACTGTTGTGAGGAGGAACGGGACAGTATTTGCAGTCCTGGCGCTGATCGTATTTCCCCGGGTATCCTTAGCTCTCCTGATCCAATCCATGCCAATGATGATTCCTCATCCCAACATCAAAAGTCCTCATCTAATAATAATAACAATAACAACAACAATAGTAGCGGTAGTGGCAATCATCAACAAGGAAGTAATAGTAGAAGTTCCTCTGGAAAAAAGTCCTCCAAGACTCCTAAAGTTAAGGTGGAGATGAAGGGTCGTTGCAATTGCGATGAACTGCTAGTCGTCAATTGTCATCTTGAAACAAAAGAGCTCTGGTAAGTACCTTGAGAAATATTTTTTATTTCATTTGCTTTAAAAATTAAGAAATGACTGCTCAGGAACTTCAAAACTCTGACCTGAAAAATGAATCAAAATATATTCAAGGCTGATCAGAGGCTGATAGTAACTTATGATTATTATCGAATCCTTGAACATCATTTACTGTTGCATTTTCACCTGCAAAGATAAAATGACTGCAATCATGTTCAAACAAATGATGATTTATGGCTTGACAAAATTACGTCTGAAATCAACAACGGGGTATTTAAGTACATAACATTATGGTTTGGCTTTCTTCAGTAGAAACTCTTTCTTTTTTTTCAATTGTACCTTATTACCTCTCATATCGTAAACGCATTTTATTTTCCTTCACCAATCTTAAACCTTTTATGACGATGATGATCCTTATTGCTCAATACATACAAATCATTGGGCAATTCAGTAGATAAATTATTTTATATGATTTACGCTTTAATATAAATTAAGCTAATAAATATTACACGATCACCTTACAAAAGAGATATGTGATGTTGTACAGCATATACAGCGGCATATACAACGACAAAAAAGTGCATAAGTCATTAGTCTTTGCATTACGGTCAACTTTGAGAAAAGTCATCTTACATCATTGTTATTTTCATCTATCATCTATTCGCAAATAACCGAAAATTCATCAACAATCAAATCCTTCTAGTACGTTGATACACTATGTACGCTGATTTTCGCTCAGCCAAATTTAGTCAGTCATCCCCTTAATCATGAAAACCCTGTCATTTCTTCGTCTTGTCAGTGGTCCAGTTGTCTAACATTATTTTTATTGGCTTTAAAACTTGCCATTTTTAACGTTTTTTATTTTTCCTTACATAATCTTTTGCTCTTTCGTGCAAAACC
Organism: Lepidocyrtoides sp. E14; assembly: GCA_027743805.1. NCBI lineage: Eukaryota > Metazoa > Arthropoda > Collembola > Entomobryomorpha > Entomobryidae > Lepidocyrtoides > Lepidocyrtoides sp. E14. The sequence continues at coordinate 4,381 of JAHZMZ010004330.1, read as the reverse complement.
TTTTATTCCTGTTAGTGTCATTACCCGATTGAGGCAGAAGGTAGGAGCATCAAGATAGCAGTAATGATAATTACTACTCGCTCGTCAAAAATGATAATATAATCAAAGCCGCCTTTTTATATGCAAACTTACCTGATAAATAATAATCAATTGGTTTGGGTGGTGCTAAAGTTTAAAGTTTATCGTGACTGTTTTCTACACAATAAGATAACCGTATTGCATATGCATTTAGTTATTACTACTTCAATATACTACATATGTCCAGTCTGTAGTCCTTTCCAGGTAAAAAAAACTGTGCATAAAATACATACATATCTGTGTAATAGGATTTCCACATACATACTCATACAAGCAACCTTGTAAAAGGAAACCAACTCACTTGTCAATTATCTTGGGTATTACTGTCTGTATTATTTTATTAGAGCTCTCCCCAAAATGTGTACAAACAGCATACACGACATATTTATACAGATAACATGAATAACAAGGAGCTTTCTTCCTCTCTTCCTTTTTTTCTCTCGTTGACTTGCTGCCTTGTACTGTTATCGTTATCCTTTCCTAATGTTGTAGGACTGACAGTACAAACATTTCTTCCTTCGACATAAATATTTTTTTTTCCAGTTTCACTTTTACTTCATTTTACTCATGCATATTCCTGCACATTATTTTTAATATATTGTTTATATGATATAAACATTTTAATCGGGAAAGGATTATAAAAAAATAAAAAAAACCTTTTTGGTAATGTTATCAGAAAAAGTGGAGAAATAAGTATTATTATGAGAGAGATCAAGTAAAAAGAAAATATTATAGATGGATGCTGATAAGGGATCATTGTAACGTAACTCGAACTATTATCATCATCATCATCAAAATTTGCTGCCTCTTATTATTATATTGCCCAGGTATTATATAATGGTTCTTCGGTTGAGGTAACTTTTCCAGCCCTTAGGGCTCTGCTTTACTACACAACGCAACACAAACACAACAAGAACAGTAACAATGAAAAATATTAATAGAGAGAGGGAGAGAGAGAGATAGATAGAGGAGCTGACCAAATGTGCAGTAACAACAAGAAAGTAATCGGTCATTGAAATAAGAATAGAGAGAAAAAGAAAAAAAATAGAAGCTGAATGATGATCATGATGATGATGTGATAAACATTTTAAATAAATGCCCTTAATGTGTATAATCATCTTTCTGTAGCTGTTACACAGTCTCTATTTTCCCTATAATTTCATTTCATGTTTGATGCTGGCTGATGCTGCTCCGTTTGCATAAAAGTTGAATGATGTTAAAAAAAAGAAGAACGGGAATCTAGATGAAAGAACTACTTTGAATACTACTACTACTACCACCACCACCACCATCGTATTAGCTGGAGGAGATAGATGAGAATATTAGTAACATGAATAATGATTTTAAAAAAGAGCAAAAATGTGTACTAAATACTGATGAAAATGATGATGAGTATCAAAAAGTAAAAAAGATATACACATATTTTTGTGCATTTCATGCACGCAAACAAGCCTGTGGTAGTTTAAAGGGACGTGATTTCAACAAAAGTATAATTGTAATCGTTGTCTTTTTTCTACTACCAAACCTGCATTTTTCTTTGGAAGGAATACTAAAATACGTAGATTTACAATTTTTTATTATTAAATGATGGAGTAAAACTTGCAAACATGAAGTTTGAATATTGTTTTGATATTTTTTTCATAAAGACAATACTGGGAAATGTCTCCTTTTATGTGTGTTCTTCTTCATCGTCTGTGTAAACGTAGATATTTAAATTTTAGGTAGGTATGAATTTTCAAAGAAGAACAATAAAAAAATAAATAGTAAAAAAAATAATGAAAGCAAAATGCGGCTTTTTTTTAATAGTGAAGAGGAGCCGAGATGATTTGAAGTTGATGATGGCACCTTAATAGCCATAAAACTGCAGTGATTTTCAAGATTATTATTGCACATTTATCTTGTATTTGCGTTTCAAGTTTTTTTCTTCCCCTTCCATTATATTATTATTATGCGTCATCTATCATCATTCATCATCATGCAACACATTATGACTATCAACCTCCACCATATACACTTTCAACGCACCAATTGCCAAAATAAAATGATTCTGCGAGATCATCTATAATATTATATCATCATTATCATCATCTTCATCATCACCCAACAACTTTTTTTTTCAAAAAAAGAAAGAGTAGTGGCGGTGATGGTGGTGAGGTGATGTGGTGGCAAGAGAGGATGGATCCTTTGCCACATCGCGTCGTCATACGATGAATGACGATGATACAATGTACTCACTCGGCGTAACGTTTAAAGGCATAATATTTTTCCTAAACGAGATTATTAGTTGGACGATGAAACGTGGTACATAGTAATTAGCGAATTGATCCTACGTTGTTACGTACCACCACACCACTACAGCATATTATTTTTCCAATTCTTGCTGACATGTTGATATGATATTTTTCAGTTTATTATTATTTTTTTTGTTATTTATTCTCTCAACTAGATTTGTATGCATGAATGCATCTTCAGAAAAATGATGATATAAGTACCTATATGCATGCAAAACATGCCAGTCTGCAGTGCAAATGTTTGCATGTCCGTGCACATAAACTTGGAACTTTCTTATTGATGCATTCATGCATGTATAGCAAAAACCACCAACACTAGGCTGCAACCACTATATATCTTCTGCTATCGCATCACTAAATTATTTTTGAAATCGACTGACCATTCATGATGATTTTTGATGATGATGATAATAATGATGGTGGTATGCCTGGTCTCTGTTAGTAGTAGTCTGCATGCAACTTTCATGTTATTGTGTTTTCTCTCTCTCTTTTAGCTCTTGTAGCCACAAAAAATTCTAGTAAAGTTGTTGAAGAAGATGATCGTAATAATAATAATGGTTATCACAGTTTGGATGATAAGTGAACCAATTTCATTTTTTTTATTTCTGGTTTTCCCTCTGCCTACAGTCGGGTACTGGGAACATAAGTTCTATAGGTACATAGTTTTCTTGTAAATTCCCTCGAGGGATCAGTTACAGTAAATTGGAGTATCAATTGCAAAAATATACAAGTGAAATACATTTATATTTCAATGTACATATTTCGGTGACTATTTGATTTCTTCATCAGAAACAAAGTACCTTAGCACCTTATCTACATATGAAATCAATGAATTAGTAAATTTTCAAATGAAACTATAATTTAGCACTACTAATTTGGTGGTGATAACTCAATAATAGTTTGTTTTTTTGCATAAAAAATCTATTATCAAAGTTGATTTTCTATCCGACTCGATATTGAATTACAAATAGAAAAAAATTTAAGTGAAGCTATAAAGCTGAACATTGCTAGTGTTGCGTTTCCCGATCCATATAATCTTCTTGTTTTTTTTTCTACAACAGCTATTCTTAAATTCCTCCTTCCCTGACACCAAACTAATGATGAGTTTATAAGAGAGTAAGAATTAGACGTAAATGATGATTTGAAGCGACAGCCGAACGCAGAGGATGATTATGATTAGGGTCGAATGAACGAACGTCTAGTCTGGTCCGGATAAAGGGAAATTTGCTACAAGCTCATATCTTTATAAATACACGGTATGCAACGGCGTACATAACAACATCCGACCATAAACATATATCAGTAAGTCATTAACCGAACCCCTCCACTTATTTTTATAAAAATGTGTACATCTCTCTGTAGAGCAATAATAACAAAAAAAAGCTTTGCTAAACAAAGGTTACAGACGCTCCCCCTTCTCCTTGTTCCACGGCCAGCTCAATCTCTATCTGATGAGCTATTATGTGTACCAGTGTACCCCGAAGTTATGTAATGCTGCTGTTCCCCTCTTTTTTCCTTACAAGCATGTACATACATGAGGGCAGTATAAAGACCAACGCATTTCCTACACTTGAAAAACGAGAAAAGTATAAATGATGAAGACAGTGATCGTGATGATGATCATCATCGTGATCATCAGCTTCTTTCATGGCGGCCCTTTTTTTCAAGGGTCGGTGTGAAATTTGCGGCAGGCCACTTGAAACTAGCAATCTAAAGATCCAATGGTGTTAAGTAATTGAGTCATGTTTGTGTGCATGTACAATCTAAGCGTATTACAGACAAGAGAGAGAGAGAGAAAGATGCGTACGTAGTAATAATATTCATGTAGAATTAAGAAATGGTTCGTTTCTCAAAGTGTACTTGAAAGATATATGGAGAGATATAGGAATCTCTATCAGTACTCATTCACGACGATCATCATCATAACTTGATGAGACACGAATTAGGTAATAATCATATGAAAGATGGAACTATGAAAATGTTTATGTGAAAATCAAGAAGAAAGAAAACGG
>JAHZMZ010004329.1:0-20987 GCA_027743805.1 Lepidocyrtoides sp. E14 | reverse complement strand
GCCACATCCAATTTTGAACACAGAAGTTTTTTAGGCCTACACTAAATTTAGACGATGGTTTACATTTTGCGCACATTTTACTGCAGCTTTTTCCTGAGTTTTTGAGCGTTACTGGCTATTTCTGACTGAATCAATTAAAAGAGTATGAACCTAGAAAAAAGCCGTACATCACAGCTTATTCTCCAGGCCGTACTTTGGCTAGAAAAGGCTCACATAGTATGATGAAATGCAGTATTTGCTAAAAATGCGGAAAAAAAATAAACGCCAGGAATAATACATACGCCATGATATGTTTGCAATTTGCAAACTCAGCTACTGCAGAATATTTTCATTATTACATTTCCCACCAATAACTCAAAATCGATTGAGTCTGCTGAAGTCATGATGTGTATTATGGCCGACCGACGATCGAATCAGTACATGTAGTTATCATCAATCGTTTAGATAACTAATTGCTCGTTGTTACACATCTGTGCCGCACACTTCCTTCCTTCCGTATTTATTCCAGTCCTCACGTGTAGCAGTGGGGTTCAGATTTTCAGATGAATTCATCAACGCGTTGATTTTAAACGGTTTAAACGATGACACGACGGAACGAGTGAGATTTCCGTGAAATCTCGTAAAAACCACAAGACCCAGCAATTGCAAATTTGTATTGAAAATTTAATTGTCACAGTGAAGGGTAGGGAACTCGTAACAATATTTAACTGACAGCACAGCAAATTTAATAGTTACTATAAACGGCATAGTTAGGTGAGATCAGACACAGATGCAATGGCAAAAAATTCATAACATGGTAATTTTTTGTGTTTTGCTTTTGTAACTGCTTCTTGTTTTTAATGATGTTAAATATTTATTGTGTTGCAGATTCGAAACGTGTTCAACTATAGCCATAGCGGGAAAATAGTTATCAAGGATGGATAGCTTGGGAACTTGGTTTTCCAAAGCTCTACCATTAGAAATTAAGGGTCGGTGCGAATTATTGTGGTCAGAAGAAAATCCTTTCTATGACACTGTCATAAAGGTTGAAGATCAATGGGATGAGCCAGGAAAAAGTTTTCATGTTCATAGACTCATCATAGCAATTGGATCCCGAAGATTGGCTTCAATATTGTATGATATAACGATGTCGCCCATTAAGATTCCCTTTGTGATACATGAGAAAAATGTATCTGCTTCAATAATGACTCTAGTTATTGAGGTAACAAACAATAAAAACAGTGTTTTAGAAGTACAACTCTTTTGCCATGATCATTTTGTCAATGTTGTCATTTATGTTCTTTTTTGACAGTTTCTCTACACGGATGACATAAAAATGTCTTTGGAATGGCCGCAAGTTGGCGGCCTTTACCATGCTGCCAAACTGCTGCAAATTTCAGGGCTGGAAGAATTCTGTATGAATTTAATCGAGCAAAAGCTTACATGTGATAAAGTTTTAATCATGCTCGAACAAATTTGCGCATTGACTAAAGAGACCTGTAAATGGCCGAATCACTATTACAAGGAATTGTTGAATTTATGCTTCACCTACATTTTCCGGTAATTCATTTCGTAAAGTTAAGTTTTGGTTTACAGGCAGATACTTACTGTGAAATTAGTTATGCATATGCATATACATAATTGCTAAGTTCTTATACTACAAGTAAATACAAATGACATCTATTTACAATCCGCATTATTTTCATCGTTAGCAGGTATTCATATTTCGGTTAAAACAGTGTTATCATTACACATTAAGTAATGAAATTTTATTTTAATTATCAAATTTTAGGAATGGGGAAGTGATTCTCCGCGCAAAGAAGTTCCTTGACTTGTCTTATGCTACTGTGGAATCCATCATTAGATCAGATTTCTTAATATGTGAAGAAATCTCCGTGTTTAACGCGCTGAAAAGGTAATTGAAATACAGTTCATGAATGGTAAGACTCTGTATTTAATTGATATTGGTACAGGTCATGTTATTGGGATGCGATATGATTCAGTAATATGTTCCTTCGTATGTGCTTAACAGGTGGGCAAAATTTCGAATGAATGGAAATGACAATATCGAGAATATCAGGAAGGTGCTCAGGCGACCCGGCGACGATGACAAAAGTTTGGGATTAGTGATGCATGTTAGATTTCCAATCATGAACTCAAAAACGTTCATGTCGATTGTCCAAAAACCTCCTAATGCTCTCCTCCCTAACGAAGTGGCAGAAAAAGTGTACCAGTATTACACTATATCTGAACCAACTGGTATATTTCAGGAGAAAGGGAGGTATACAGAAATCACGGATGAAATTTTTTCTGAGTTTAAGGAGCACGTAGATGAATTGAGTCATCTTTTGATGCCGAATGGTGTTCAGCCAGTCAGTCAGTTTCCTGATACAGACGGTATCCAAACAAAAGCCAAAATTAAAGTTGAGGTAGTGGAAGCTACAGAAAGCAGTGGCGACAGCATTGATGAATTCTCAAATAATATCAAAAACGACATCAAGGTTGAAGTCAGTCAGCCTATAAAGGTGGAGATGACATCGAATGACTCGCCCCAATTGGAGATAGGTATTGTTGCGACAATACTATTATTAGGCATTTATATTTATATTCATCTTTTAATTTTTTTAACGATTTATTGATTTCTCGGAATTGGTTTTTAGAGACAGCCTTCAGGGCAGCTTCAGCGGCTGGAATAGAAGTTGAACGGACTAGTCCGATAGTGTTAAAAAGAAAAGTACAAAATCATATGTTGGAAACTGGAAATGTAAAGAGTATTAAAATTCAAAAGTTCTGCTACAAGGATCCAGGATTTCCCGACAGTGGAGTTTACATCAAGGAACATCAGAAAATGAGCTACAATAAGATTATTACCGAATGTTCTAAAAATCCTAACCTAAGTAAAATAGTCTTTAATGATATAGAAGTCGATAAAATTGGAAAGCTTGGAAAAATGACATCCCCTATCTGCCTTCCAAACTTGACAGACTTTGTTTTAAAGGCTAACGTAGGAAAGGCAAATAGTAAGCAAGAGCATTTACTTAAAAATCTTATGAATATCAATTTAGAAAACTATGTTTTTTTCTATCATGAAAATAAGTGTCCCCAAATGAGATTAAGGGATCTTTGGACGAACAAGGTCACGGCCGAATTAACATTTAACGGAGTCACCGTACTGAATATTAATAATCCAGAATTAACTTTAAATTACACATCAAATACGTCATTTTACACTCTTCAATCCCAAGTTCTTACCGATATTAAGGTTTTAAATCTTGGCAATTGCACAATGCAAAAGAAAAATTGGCTTAATGAAAATAGTGCGCAAGCACTAGTTGAACTGAGATTGCTCTGTGTAAAGGGTCTCAAGATTAATCAGATCTTAAGGGGATGTTCATCACTGGAAACTTGCAGTGTTTGGTGGGATGACAATCAAATACCACCACTATGTTTTGATGATGTACAGTCCAAGAAATTCCGATATTTGTCAATATGCGGGCATTTACTTAAATTCAATCCAATGAGTAAGTGCCAACTTGGGTTCATTGAAGAAATGTGTTTGTGTGACTGCCCGATGGATCCTAGTTTCGTTGAAGGTATATCAAAGCGCTTTCCCAACTTGCGAAAAATTTATATAATGAGCAGGTTCTTTTCACCCTCTCCAGATTTGTTGGAGAAGCTACTTTCAAATAGTAGTGTTAAGGAGATTGGTGTGTGGAATTTTGATTCCAAATCACTAGAAATAGAAGATTGTCCAGATTTAAAGCAACTTATAATTAAATTAAACCTGCTAACGTCGTATGAAAACGAACTCAGCTTTAAAGTCAAACGTAACGCAGTTGAAAATGAATGGAGTGGAGGAAACGTTACCAGTAATGATCTGGTTGAAAAACTTTTGGGTAAAGTATAATGATTATTGAATTTTTTATTCTTGTTGATATTAGAATGTTTTTTCCTTATTTTAACTAAACTCATACTAAACTTTAATAGGTATATAATATTGTATCGTAGTCATTTAAGTCAGTATTTATTAAGATAAAGTTATTAGTTATTATGACTGACTAACCCTTTGTATCCATTGTTGTGTACATAATTAGTTGAGGAGGGAAAGATGGGTGTTTCAGTATTTTACGGAGGTTTTGAATGCAAGGAAGACCTGGCTTCAGCAACAGTATACTGTGAAATCAAGAATTAACACTTTCATCGTGATTAAAATAGTGTAAAACATGTTAAATAAACTTTTTATTGTTACTTCCTGTTTAATAAACGATCAGAAATGCCTTTTATCTAGTCGTAGTCTCATCTATTTTTTAAGGTATGTAATGAACATGTGTTCTGCTATTGGTTTTTTGCTTTCTCAGACAAAAATTTGGTTACAAAGCCAGTGTTTTTTTGAGTTATGGCTTCGTGACAGGAATATCAAATGGGTGGTACGATTGCGTGTGATGGCGATAATTCATACGATTTTATTATTTTTCTTTTCCAGCTTCTACTCTTCTAGTGTTACTTACTACCAATAGAGTTGGTAGAATTTTTTTGAAATGATTGCAAATTCATTTGAGTGTATTTCCAGACGGTCTAGCAGCCCTGGCTGGCCGCAAATTAAAAACAAATTGTCCGTGATTAATTGCAGACACCAGATAAACTTCAAGCCACTTATTTGAACCAGTGAAATGATTGGATTTTAATAGTCTAACATATTATATCATAACAAATATGAATAGATTTTTTCAAACTTGTTCAATTCATCTTTTTATCGCATGCTATCTTTCCAGCAAAAAGTCGTGATCTAAAGGTTAAAAATGATTGCTACCGTCATCATTAAAACTTGCTATACGCAAGTAGTATCCCTTGAGACGGCAAAAGTATGTTTAATCAGACGTTGAGCCAAGTCAAGTGCCAGACTACTAATCATACTACAAGTAAGCGGTATATCTAACATTTTTGGATAATTTTAAGTTTGAGCAAAAACTTGTTACTTTTATGAGAAACTTACGAATGTTTTTATCACCAGTATGTGATCTTACGTGTGGCAGAGTTATATAGAGATTATAGAGTATTATTTCGGGACTCATTTTATATATTGTTCATGATTCATGTATATTCATTTTTATGATTGTCTTTACGTGATCCCTTTCAACAGTGTTTTTGCAGAGACGCTTGTTTGGGGATGAAGTTTGAGCGCAAACAAACAATTTCATATACCTATGAACGCATAGCATGCGGCTATACGAAGAATAACCATTTATTAACATAATGCATGACTTCATATCCAAGCCATAGTAATGACTTGATGGCTTCTTTAAGATTATCAATGAACAATTCCAAAGTGGTATGTCAAGTTTTCATGTTTAAACCAACCTGGGTTTTACCTATATGCCAATCATTTTATCCACGCAAATGATTCTTTCAATGCCATTTCTTTTTCAAACCTTTCTTTTCCATATAATAAATATATTTTACTTTAAGTCATGCGCATCATTAACAGCAGGTCCATAGAAGTTGCCTGTAGAAAAAAGATTGTTAATAAATCTGTGCAGGAACAATTTTCTGCAGCACTAATAATAATATGCAGAGGAAGTGCATGGGATCCCTAATGATAACCTTAAACTTAAACATGATGTTGGGCTTGTGTTTCATGCTTAAAACTTTACCAAACTCAAATCTTTCAATTTGCAATAAATATTATTTTTACGATCTTACGTCTGTAGTCCCGCTGGTCTACAATGCAATGGCATTTTTTTTTGTTTCATTTCACACTGTCTGTTATTGATTAGTCAGTCATCATCGAGTATACAGCAACCGGATCACGACGACAAGTTTCTAAACCAGTTGGGATGCTGTACATGTACTCTTGTGATGAGTTCAATTGAAAAATTTATCAGAATGAGTCTCTCAAAAGGTTTTTTTGACGTATTTGTTTATTTTAAAGCCCCTCTTGCGCATTCACTTTTGTAAATAGTTTTGTGGCAAATAAGAGGTGTTTCAGAAGCAGCATAATTTTCATCTATGCAGTAAGAGTCATGAATTTGTGAAACACACACTTGTTGAAGAAAGCTCAGACTCTGAGCCTCAGAATGTGTGTACTTGTACCAAAGGATAAGAATTTTTGCAAAGTTGCAAGATGGTCTGCAGAAAAAAAAGTTTTTCAGCTGGAATAATCGCCCACATTTTACTTCTCGGATTATGTTTTTGTGGTGTTGGCGGTGCAGGGTTAGTTTTCAAATGTTGTGAGCACAATGGCAAAGAATCAGGAACAAACGTAGTATTAAACTCAACTGAACCAGCAATTATAATCAACCAAGATCTCATTTTATCAAAAAATGCTACAGCAAAGAGCAATGATGGCCAAACAGTATTAAGGTACATTTATGCAAAACTCAGCAATTGCACAATAAACGTAAAGATTTATCCTTTATATAAAATTTAAATTGGATGTAAGAGCAAGTTAAAAATGCTTTAAATTTTAAAATTACAGTGAGGGCATTGAAGTCACTGACTGCCATCCAAATGAAAAGAGTCTACAATCGATTTTCGCACTTCGCCCCAATACCTTAAATCAAGGATTTTATTCATCTGGAGTTTTGAGGAATGGTGATGAATTGTTTTCCCCGAATCAGTATTGCATAGCAAGGTACTGCTTCCTAGAAAATTGCAAAGTGCTACTAAACAAAAAAAAAATCCATGTCGGTTAAAGTAGTTGATTTTGCTCTGCAGGAGTTCTGATGAAGAATACACGGTCAAGGTACAAGACATTTCCAAATTTTGCGACGAGAACCACTGCATTCGCAAGTGTTGTCCCCCACTGGAAGTGTATGACCTATCTACTTACGGCTTAAGCAGGCTAAACTGCGTAACTTCATCCAATCCATGGCGTCCAAAACTACATTCAACGGCAGAGACAGACTCTTTAGCTGTCTCAAAAGCTGTTTTTAAATCAGAACATCCAAGGACTTGGTGCAATAATGACAACGTGATTCTCTGGAGTTTGAGAAATATTCGATCGGATAGAAAATCTCTGTATGATGGACTTTTTGTCTATGCAAAATTGACTCATAAAAATGAAAACCTTATAGTTCTAAAACTTTACAATGATTATTAACATATAGGTTTCGCATTTTGAGAAATGGATCCGTCATCAAGAAAGAAGGAGCTGCTTGGAAAACAATGAATACAAGTCGTATATGTATAGATGGTGCCATAAATATTCCAGGATATTTCGATCGCAACGCAAGGCAATCCACCTTTTCTGGTGACGAGCTTGACACAATTATAATCGAATGTGGACCAGTATTGGCTGCAAAGTCAAATGTATGCACGTTTCTGCAGTACATAAACCAGCCTGTCAAAAATATTTAAATATTTTTCTCAAGATGAAGAGATTTCCTTTATAGAATAAATTAATTTCAATATATTATATTTTATTGCAGCCACCTTTGATTTTATACGGAGTAGCCTTAGCCATATCCACATTTTTCCAATTTGCTACGTTGTTGGTTTATGGATTATTATGGGACAAACAAAACATTCATGGCTGGACATTATTGGGATACATTACAACAATGTTTCTCTTTTATATGTCCATGTTGTCTACATTTTTCTATTTGTACAATTACCCTGATCCGGATTTTGTTACTGAGAAGGAGGTGTTTACTTCATTTTGTGGAATTATAGGTAAGCTTAAGCTTATTTTCAACATTCATGCCAAATGCTTTTATCTTAAGCACTCATTTTTGTACGCTAAATGTTCATCTTTTTGTGTACGTAGCTGTTATATCTCACTTTCTATACGTGTGTACCATTTGCTGGCTTACCGTCATTTCAACGGATATATTCCTAACGTTTAGGTATCGATTCCACAAGTTTTTTTCCTCAGCACATAATATCACATTTTCGAGCAGTATTTATTTCTGTTGGTTAATTTATTTTTTTCCTAGAATCCTAAAACTCACAAGAGCAAAATCGAAAAACAAAATGAAGTTCTTGATTTACCTCTTTTTCACTTTACTTGTGCCGTCCGTAATTGTCTGTGTCGGGGTGCTCTTAGACATAAGTTATGGGTATGGCTTTTCATGAGCAAAATTTTTGTTTTTCGTGGTGTTTTACTTACTACCTCTACTAGCTTGTGGTGCCGTTAATAACTCTTTTGATTTTATGTATGGTTTTTTTCAGAGACGACCCTGAAACAAATCTGATTTTGCCACATTACGGTTGGAACAAGTGCTTCTTAGATCTGAAAAGAGCTGCAATTCCATACTTATTTGGTCCTATTGGATTTTTTCTCGTACTCAACTGTACAATGTACCTCGCCACGATATTTCATATGTATAAGCTTCAAGAGTCGACCAAATTTGCCAGTGCAAACAGTAGCCAAATTCAAAAGCAACGTGCCAAGTAAGGATTTTGACATTCAAAAGTTATTTACTTTTAGTACAATGAGATAGGATCAATGGATGGAAACTCTTTTATTTAACCAACAACATATCATTGCAATTTGTTTATACATATTGGTAAAAACACATGTGTAATTGAAATGAACGACCGATGATACTCATCCATGTAATCGCTTTTGTACCAGAATAAGGATGTTTTCCAAACTGTTCCTTTTGATGGGTGTAAGTTGGATCTTGGAGTTCGTATCGTTCTTAGCTTTTGGAAATGAAGCAAATGTTGCAGTCATTGTTGGAGACATGATTAACATCCTGCAACCGATTGCCATTTTCGTTATTTTTGTTTGTAAAAAGGACATAATAAAATCCTTGGGAGAAAAGTACTCTTTCGTGACAAGTAAGCACTGCGTATTTTACTTTACCAGCAAATAGTAATGTTTACTTTGCTCTCATTCTCTCGTTTTTCTTCAGAAGTATTTTCCTCATTTGAGCCTGAGGATTCCATCAACTCTACCTCGTCAGATCGCGCACCAAGACTGACAAGTAAGCCATAAATAGAAAATCAGCTTATGGAAAAGCCGAAATACAACTAATGGGCTTTGGTCTACTAATTAATCCTTGGTTGATTTTTTTTCTAAGATGTGCATCGAATGTACACCTACATTTATATGTATATTACTATCACAAATAATTCTGCGTAGTATGGTATACTGCTGAAAACAGGGATTACTTAATCTATAACTGAAAACCATAAGATTACAACTATGTATTTATATGATTGTTTTCACAGGACTATGGAATCCCGTGTCTGCACCGAAGTGGTTTAGATCCCGTATAAATAGTACAATGACGGAAACGTCTAATCTCTCAAATCAGTCCATCAAATCGATCAGTATTAATGCAATTGATGAGTCGCCTGAACTCGTTTCCTCAGCTTCTCCGCTGAAAATGGAATTGGAATCTTAACCATAATATTGGAGAAACTTTGTGCATTTTGCCAACTGTAGCATTGTCAATGCTGTGGTACCAACAGAAATAAAATCCTTGGCTCATTTCTTCTCTATAAAAGTACTATTGCCATGCATGCATTCTTCATTCTTCTTGCATATTATCGACATAAGATTTGGGAATACGTCTTTGTTTATTCATGATTACGAATACAATAATTTTCACCCATTTGCTTTGAATAGAGTTATTTAGTTTGGAATAGAACATTAGTTTTTTGCAGATTATAATTCCCAACTTTTTTCTAAGAATACAGATAATATTATATTGAATCGATCTATCCTACAAGGTGCCCATACATATCAATATAGCGTGAGAAAATCAATGTACTATTTTAAAACCCGTTTCGGTACAGCGTCTAATGTTGTTACCACATGGTATTATTACTATTTTTGAGTTAAAAACTGTATGTAAAGTTTAATTTAACCTGTATATCGTTTTTATGTGCGGATGATAAATTTCTTGAACATACATACAATACGATATGTAACACTTTGTAGATGAAAATTACAACACAGCAGTACAGTGCATAAACATTTAAAAGCATTTTTCATGCGACCTTCATTAAGACGTGACACTCAGCTTCAAACAGTTTCCCAAATTTATCCTGGGTTTTTAAATTTTGTCATATTCTTTTAAAATCCAAGTTTTTAGTACATTACTATAGAACGTACGCAATTTTTATTGGCATATGTTTCGTTCATTTATTTTTTTGAATTACTCCTTGTCACGAGTAAATCACGTAGTAGTGTGAAATAGTTCTCAGCAAAACTGTAAAGCTCAGGTAGGAAAGGATGTATGCATGTAGGTCTGCCTGTAGATATATGGTTCTTTACTATTGAAGAAAAAAGTTTAAACTTGCATGAAGCATAATAATACCTACTTCAGTAAATGTACTTTCGTCTTTTGAATCTTGAGAGAGCTGATGCTATTGTAAGAGTAGCTTCAAGTTTTTTTTAGAAATAGGAAAATCCCACATATTTTTCTCTGTCGTTCTTACATACTACAAATGGTAACAACATTTTACGCATTGGAAGGCGTGAGAGCCAACGAACCGTAAACTTCCTTTAGAAAAGTTGTACTTTTGTTGCTGCTGCATATGGTAGCATAGAGAAGATAATACAATGTAAGACAGGGAGTTTAGGTGCATAACTTGAACGTGAATTTAAACATTTGATGTGCTTGAATACCTGGAGGCTTTGAAATTTGCAGGATTTAAAAAACCATTTTATCAGTTGTAGTCACGAGTCACCTTCCACCATTATAACACATCATATCATATCTCTTTTTTTGAAATAGCAATGTAAAATGCATGTTGACAAACACGAATGCTCAATTGTGTTGGATATTTTTGGATGAACATTGAAGTAATCATAAAGGCATGTAAAGTCATAAATACTCAGGCTTACGTTACTTATCTACTTTACATGTTGAAATGTATTTATACCTACATAATATGGCAAAAAATTCGTTTGGTAAATGATCCATTGCAGGTAGGGCCAAGTGAAGCTTTAAATCAATACTTTTAATTTAATACGTACGTACTGAGTAGATCCTCTAAAAATATTTTTTCCCGATTCATCAATTTATTATTGACAAAATGCGATCTGACTTTACTGCAGCACCACTGAATCGATCGTTGACTGTCATCCTTAGTTATCGATTTGCAGTAAGCTGACTTGGCACTTTGAATTACTTAAAATACTAATAATGGTGAGTACTGTTTACTTGCACATGTTTTCCAATTGTTTGCATTCCATTTTAATCTTGATATTCATGAATCATGTCTGTAGATGATCTTCACAAAAGCAGTGCTGCGAAAAAGGATTTACCGAGATGACAATAATAGTACACAATGACAATGCTTTTCGTTTTTTATTATTAATAATAAGCCAGCAGGCTGACTCATGTAATTACTGCTGTAGCACAGCATTTTTATAATATGTTTCATATTATATGCATGATGATATAATACCTACTAAATTAATAGTTTTTCTGTTCTTTAGCCACCTCTAGTCATGAAACTTTTCAGTATCGTCTTTAGAATATAATAATTGTCATCTGTATAGTAATAAATGACACCAGACAAGTTATACATATATATAGCAATAATGACGATATTAATAAGCTGATGGTAACTAGTATTACTTTACTACCTAACTGTACGGACTTGTTAATGCTGTGCTTAGAAATAAAATAAACGCCTAACACTCTGGTATTGCTCATTGTTCTTATATATATTTAATGGACAATAATGGACTGTGTTCAGGGTTATTTGATATACATACCTTTTATATCAGGACGTTATGTGTAATATATTGCTTTGAACTTTGAATAAAACCGTAATCAAGATAGTCAATTATGGTGGTGGTGTCGACTCACGACGTAGTTGTTGTGATGTTGGTTGTATAACTTATGATAATTTATAAGTATTTGCTCTTATAAAATCCGTTCTCAAAATAACAGAACTGTTAAAAGTTTTCTAATTGAATTCTTTTATACGCATCTTACAACTTTGCCTATTGCAATTTCAAGTTTTGTTTCTCACCCGTCAATAATAAATCCAGTGCAGCAGAATATCATGCAGAAATTTATTCTGGGCTCGTAAATTTGCTGAATGAAACATGTGCAGTGGACCATTTCGTTATCGTCATCAGCATGTTAATTATCATCATAAAAACGTGCCAAAATTCCAAGTTCCATTCTTCAGAATTTTATTTTTATGAAAATCTTCATATTTCATTTTGGCTAAATTAAAGCCCACGTTCCACCTCAGCACACTTTGTTCTGCTGCTCACACAGTTCTTCTAAGACTTCAGTGTAAAATTCAGATTAGCTTTGTACAAGTTACTCGACAGGTAATGCGTAGGCAGGCTTCCAGAACTAGATCTACGTTCTGTGCTGTTGGCAAATATATTTCTTTTGTGCTATTTTTGTATATCACATTATATTAATTATCTTCATCCAATTAAATATACTGCTCTACCTTAACAAATCCAGTTTGCTTACGTACTTCAAAGAAGAGTACAAAACAAAAAGAAAATCTTCAACTTTTTAAAGATGAAGTTGTATATTAAGTTTCATGTATGTAAACTCCTATCAGTACTCTGCGATGTTGCTGGAGTGTATACGCTCATCTTCTAATTTTCTGTACCGTGTAGGTTATAATGATAATGTGTGTGTCTGCAAAACATTATGGCATGTAGGTAATACTGGATTTTTGGAAAGCAACGAATGTGTCGGCAAAATTTGTTTATCAAAATTTTCTTACAAAAGTTTGTCGGCTAAATAAACTTGAGCATAATCTCACCAGACTCGTCATATAACTGCTTTAATTAAGTGATCTATTTTCTATTTTGATTTGGGATATTACTTCGAAAATGTTAAAATGCAAAGTATGAGAGATTTTTTGTTTCGGAAATGGTAACGAAAGTTTCAAATTTTAAAGAACCAATAAAATTGACGAAACTAACGTGTGCATAGTTCATGTGATTATGGTTATCACTGATCTATAAAGCATCTATAGTAAACATTATGGACCAAGTGCACTACTCCCGGATATTTTTTTGCCGCTCTTCCTTATCATCGTATCGCCTGTTCATCCGGGACTTTCCAGTCATTGCGTTTTTGGGCTTTATATCCATATTGCTATTAAGTGATGCTGCAATTGCACGAGCCAGTGCTGCAGCAAAAACTGACGAAGCAACACCAGAGGAAGGGTCCAACCATCAAGCTGATATAGTTTTACAAACCTGCTGCCCTTATCAATCTCAATATAATGAAAACGACGGCAGGTGTGAGGGTGGAGATAAGGATGATACACTGAAAGCTGAAAAGTTTCCGGAAGTAATCACCATACCTGAACATCTTGTATCCAGAGTGTATCGAAATAGTTCTTGGAATAGAACATTTAGGTAAGAAAGTACATGACAAGCATAATAAATCAGCATGAATGCACGTTTCTGTACTTTAAAGTCTTGTAGGGTCATCGTATCCGCATAAAAATATATTTTTAATTATATTTATTTTATTAATCATACTTCACAAACAGACTAGAGCAACATACGATCACTTGCCCAAATGGAACGATATCTGTTAATGTATCCTTATCTACTCCACCTACACCATTACCAACAGGCAGGCGTCAAGTGGAAGGCATTTCGATTACTCCTGCAAATGGTTATCTACGGCATAACTTTGATGTATTCTACCCGGATGAATTTTGCTTCAATAAGTACGAACATATATACAGATTCATATACACATAGAAATATCAGTCAACTTGCACTTAAAATAATGAGTTGATTTAATAAACTATACATGTATCCTTTGTGCACTTTGTTTATATTTGCCAATATTGCAATTTCTTGTGTAAGGATTTTGCACAAATTGCCGGATTTGTTTAACACGCTTTGAAATTGTTAAATATTATGAATGTGTATTTACACAATCAAGGATTTTCTCTCTCTTTTCGTGTCGGTAGAATCGATGAAACTGATGTTGAAATCATGGTTTGCAAACCAGATTGCTCAGAGGCTCGACCATGTGTTCATAAATGTTGCGATGTTGGTCAAGTTTGGGATTTAACAGAGTATCCAGATGGCCCAGCTCGATGTGCTTTTTCAGGAGAAAAGCAATGGTTGCCGGAAATTTACTCCATAGTAAGAGCTAAAGAACCTCTGGATGATGTGAGACCACATATCATTGTGAGTCATCCAAGATATTGGTGCGTTGAAGATTCAACCGTCCATATGTTGAAACCCTTTATGGATGAAAGGAAAAGACCGTAATGTTTTTTTTTGCAATAAAACATATTATATTACTCATGCTATAACATTTTTAGGTCAATTACTACCACCCAAAAAGAATTATTGCTTCCATCTAAGTGACAGTAACAATTGGTTTATTCTACGCAAGGTTTCGTATTCTTCAAACTGGGGAGACCTGGTATAAATTTGACAGACGAAAGTGGACACCCTTCACACGGGGTACGTATTGCGTGGATGGCTCTTTCGTAAAAAATGATGAAAAAGACAAGGGACACTTTAGCGGCAACTACGAGGATACCATTGTGTGGGATTGTGGACCACCATTAGTCACTCAAAAGGTAATTGACCTACAAATATGTACATTATAGAGTTGCATACATACATACATACCTATGTGTATCAGTTTTCGGTTCCTGGAATACTGAAACCCATTCTTTGTACCCTTCAGAAAAGATGCTTACGTACATTTTATGATATCATTCACTTGCACGATTTTCCCGAATTTTTAGACAATAGGGACGTCTGAGCTGTATGGAGTGTCAATGGTTATTGCAGCCTTTTTCCTATTAATAACAATCACAGTATATACTTTACTTTGGGACAAACAAAATGTCCACGGATGGACATTACTTTGCTACTTCACCTCCTTGTTTTTTATGTATATATTCTACTCTGCGGTTCATTTCACTTCATTGTCTCTGGACCAAGACGCAATTTCCGGTGGAGGAACTGCATGCTACGTTATAGGTAACAGGAAAAGACATGCCATTAAATGCTATTGTCTGTCTCGTAGGCAGTAGAGAAAACCTGAAATAGTGTTTTAAAAGATGATTTCTACCTTTTAGGTGTATGCGCTCATTTCTTTTTCCTGTCAAGTTTTTGCTTCATGTCATCTGTGAACTTTGATCTCTACTGGACTTTTAGGTAGAAAAGCCATTTCAATTCAGATATACAGATCTGTAAATGCTCATATTTCAAAACAATAATCTTCTTGTGTTACTACTGACTCAGAGCACTTATGCCAACTGGAGGAAAATCGAAAGGTCTGAAAAAGTTTCTCGCGTATATTGTATTCTCCTTAGGAATCCCAACAGTTATTGTGGCAGTTGGAATAACATTAGATCAACTTTATAGGTATGTGTACAGGTCTGGCATTTTGTTAACATGTTTATTTAGCGTTTTTTCACAAAAAAAAAAAACATATGATACGATGTTTTCAGAGATGACCCAGACAGCGAAGTGATTGTACCAGAATATGGAAAGAAGACTTGCTATTTGGATAGGCAGTATGCAACGCTTCCATATATGCACGCACCTGCTGGAGTCTTGCTCAGTTGTAATCTAGTGTTTTTTACCGTCACAGTTTATACCATGTATAAAATACAACAAAGTACAAAGTTTGCGACGATGAGTAGCTCAAAAAATGCAAGGCAGCGACAGTCGTAAGTTTCCTGGATTTACACGGGTTTTATGAAAGCATCCAAGCAAACATTAAAAACTTGTCCTTAAGTCTTAGTAAGAAATGCAATGTCGTTTTAACAGGATGGTATTATTTGTGAAATTATTTCTTGTCATGGGCTTACCTTGGATATTTGAGGTATATTATATTAAATCCTACAAACTCTGTTTATTTGTACATTTTTTAATGAAGAATGTGGCCAGGTGTCAACCATTTTCTTATATTGGCTTACGCAGGTTATTTCATCAACCACTCAGCAAGGAACGGCTGTACCAATATACTTCAAGATCCTGGACATGATAAATATTTTCCAAGCAGTCGCGATTTTCATAATATTTGTTCTAAAAGTAGACATAAGAAATTCGCTGGAGAATAAGTATCCTCTATTTCAACGTAAGTAAAACTGAAAATACAGCGTGCATATATAGCTTGGCAAAATATGGCAAGAAGTTTTGACAAAACAAAAATGACATTTTACATATAGCGAAACATATACCTATAATACAAAGTGTCAAATGCGTCATCAAAACAGCAGAAAAACCAAAGGAATTTGTTAGATAAAGGATTTGTCCACCGCATGCAGGAATGACACAATGACAAGATTAACATTGACCAAAGATTAAATTTCAGTTTTGGCAATGTTTGCACATATGAACATAAATGCAATTAGCTGGAAAACTTTTCTGTCTGGAACAGAAGCATATTAAGACTAGGTTTGCGTTCACAGAGTCAAAAGTGGACATTAATTTAGGCTACCAGCAAATGGACATACAACAAAAACATATAGCATTGTTTCTGTACATCAAATGTCAAGCTGTATACAAATATGTAATAGAAGTATCTTCAGCAGCAGACATGCATGAGATGTTACCACAAATAATCTTTTATGACAAATCCGGCTATTTCACCGGATATTGGCTTTATACTGCGAAAACAAAAATATATAAATGCTCGTCTTTTCTTGTCACAATAGGTTTCATGCTGGCAATCACAATACGCCCAGAGCAAGCAGATTCCATTTTACGCCGACATCCCAGACTTCGCTTCATAATTAATCCTTTAACTAGGTCATTAACAAGTACGAGATCATTCTCAACAGCAAAGACGACATTAAGTAACGGCACAGAAGCTTCCACTAGCAGTCGGGCTAACGTATTGGGAAGAAGGAACAGCGAAGCGCTGGAGCTCACATCGTCCAGCTCAGCCAGTAATAGTCCATCTGGAAGTTTAGGGGGAAAACGACCAGAGCGAAAAAAATCAAGCAAGATTATAGAAATTTTAGAATTGAAATAATTTTTATTTGTGTTACTCATACTTATTGTAATTATTAACTTCATCTGTGTTAATGACATTTTTATTGAAAAAATATTCAACGTACTTTATCGTTTTAAGCACAAATAATTGCACATAATATGCGGTTTGTTAAAGTCTCTTCCGTTTTATTACCTCAAAACCTCATTCGATTACTGGTTACTATTATTAACGTATTGATACAGAGCATAGGCAAACCTTTAAATGTTTTGTCGGCTGACCAAACCAAGTATTGTTTCTCGTGGTTTGACATTTGCATCTGTGGATCAGTATTTTTTTACAATTAGAAATTAGCCTTCATTTTACGAGTACATTTTTTATCCTGTAATCCTCTTTGTAAACAGTGAATAGTATTGCGGAAAATATGTATGTCAGTCAGTACATTCATGATACATGTATATTTAAACACTTTCATCAGCCACAATATATTTTAACTTTAACGGCCCATATTTTATGGTTTGTGTAAATAAAGCTGGTAACTGACGCTCAGCTAGAGATTATGCTAACATTGTATTGACCACTATTTTCCTAGAAGCCAAAGCACTTACCAGTACCAATTCTGCTTGTTTGCTTGTGTTCATTAGCTAAAATGTAGAAGGCAAAATTAAAGCTTTCTCATTTTCATTATAAAGATAAGAGCCAACTACTGTAAATATATTTTCTAGTCTTTGGTTTGATTTTGCAAAGGTAGATAACTCGTTATCGATAAGGCGTGTATAATACAGTGAGTAAATGATTCAGTGATGTTCATTAAACTGTACAGATTCTATATTTTTCGATTTTGCTACTGAGATATCCAGTCAGTGCAGACTTAATAAAAACTGTCATTCATTTCACGTTTCATCTTTGCATAACATTAGTTCAAGTTAAGTGGAGAACATTTGCAGCCTCAGAAAATCATACTTTGTGACTGAGAAAACCAGACACGCTTTTATTCTGTTTGTTTTTTTAATATTGTTTGTGCATAAACCAAATAATTTTAAGACGGAAAATTGAAAATTTTTTAGACAAACTTTGAGTGACAAGGAGCAAATACAAACGGAACTTTAAGTACCGTATGGCATGATGAGCCAATGTCAATGTTTTAACTTCTAATCATCTATTGCCTACAGACTTGTTATTATTTACTACTACGACCAACCATAGTTGCTTTGTTGTTCAAGCTGATTCTATATAGTAAACAATATTGGACACAAGTCTGAAGAATTGGAATAACACATTCACACCAAATTATTAACTTAATAGTCGAGGATTCGGAATATTTGGAGTTTTGGTAAAATACAACTGTGTCCTCACTTCAGTCTCACATTAGCAGTGCTGTTCCAAAAGAAAACAAGTTTTGTTGATTTCTGCAAATTGGGTAACTGGTGATGTATTTTGTCTTGTCTCACGATACCCCTGCGTGTTCAACATATTCTGCATGTACATGAACATAGGTATATAGCAATGTGTTGATACTAGCATTTGGCTTACATTTTTAATTTTTAAAGCATTCGATGAATTGCAATTTGTTGAAACCATACGCATTATTAGCTGTTTCATGGAAGAACACACTTGTGTGCTTTTTGTAAGTATGTAGTTCACTGATGATAAACTTTCACACTAAAATGAAGCATTTTAAAAATCTTTATATAATCGCGCTTATTTGATGATAATTTGCAAATCATCAGTATTCAGTTCCTACTGAAAATGTATGATATGCGAGTTTTTTCAGAATGTCACTGACTTGTTGCTCATCTTCGCGATTTTTGTGGGCAATTTGCATTTAACACGTGAATTGGCAATAAGACAATCTACATTTCTGCCAAAAGATTGAACTGTAAGTGCATTGGCGTCATTCCTGTAACAGTGTTGGTTTTTTATTAGTATAGATTGCTTTGAGCATTTAAAAACTACATTTTTACTACAGCTAAATTTAGAAAGCAAACAGAAAATTTGACAAACCGCAAATGAATGTGAAGTGAGCGAAAACAGTCCATGCTGAGGAATCAGTCAGAAGAAATGGAAATTTAGGCAATCTGTATATTTGTGAACTCTTAGTGACTCTCCTGGCCGTTGTCATTTATTTGACCGATGGCTGGGGTACACAGATACCGTTGTTTCTGGATAATTCTAATTTCAGCGATTATGTTCAAGCCATCAGTGTGCATGGAATCCATTAATACTAAACCAGAAATTATTAAATTAAAAAAATGCTGTTGGGAAAGTGAAACCCAAAAAACACTTGAACCTAGCTGCAATGATTTATACATACCTTGGGATATTTTAAAACTGTACCGAGTTCCCAGAGAAGGAAACGAAATTCCTCCTGCACTAATTAATATTGAACAGGGAACGTATGTGTATTTTTTAGAATGAGATAATATTTGATGGATTTTAAATTGAATATAAGTGAATTTTATGAAATTTGTCAGCCTATTTAAAGGTCTATTGAAGTGCAAGAATAAAGATGACACGATTCAGCTCTCAGTTCCTGCATGGAATAGGAATTATAGTTCAAAGGGTTTCGTCTCATTCTTTTCTCAGGATGGTTACTTTCAATACAACGAATATACATTTTCGCCAGATGAATATTGTATTGAAAGGTACCACTTTGAAAGTATTTAGACTTTCACTGTTGTTTGAATGAATAGTGAATATAAAAATAATTGTTTGCATTACAGTGTAGAGCCGGATATTATGATGAATGTGGTGGCTTGTGATTACAAGTCGTACTGCTCCTCAAACGACACGACAAGTAGCGAAGAAAACAAGCAGCTTTGTTTGTACCGGTGTTGCAACTACGGGGAAGTTTGGGATATTTCTTCGGGAAAACCTCGTTGTGCAGAATCTGGAGTTAAAAAGTGGGAACCGTACCAGTATCAAGATCTTAATTCAAACAAAGCAATCATTTCTAACGGAAATGATGCGGTAATCTTTTCCTCGCATCCGAGAGATTTAGTTAAAAACTGCAAAGCTAATTACACTTTTGAAATATCCAATCCGAAAGTTCATCATAAAGGTTCTAAATTTGGAAATAAACCGTAAGTGTGACCATTACTTGAGTAAATTTGCTTGTTAAAAGCACGTAAAAAGTTTTATGTTAATAATGAGCTCATTAGATTTAAAGTTCTTACGAATGGCACTGTTTGGATGAAACTGAGGAAGAAAACATGGGTACAGTTGATGCCAGGAGAGTACTGCATAGATGGATTTCAATATGGTGCGGGGAATTATAGTGGCGACAGTATTACGGATTCCCTTATATTTGAGTGTAAAGTTTTAGAAACTACTGAGGAAATACAAGAAATAGAGGTATAATAGCAAAAGCAGCATTACAACTCTCAAAAAATTTTGCGCACATGTGTATACACGGTGACAGTTTATTTAATCGTTCTTAATTTAGCGTCAAAGAAAGTTTCCGCTGAGTTTTGGAGTAGTCATCGCTTTCTGTGTGCTATTTCTTTTGATGACAATAATAGTTTACATCTTACTATGGTCCAAGCACAACATTCACGGATGGACTGTATTCAGCTATATTGCAACTCTTCTTGTAACCTACCTACTACTTGGAGCTAGTAATTTTTCAAGTGTCATATTTGTCCGAGAACATACAAATGCAAAAATGGAACTTTTGACATTTTGTGGCTTGCTGGGTAGATGATTAATTGTTGATACAGAATAATAATATGTTTAAAAATACTTGCATGATTTTTCTAAACATTTTGACCAATCATTATTTGATTACAGGTGTATTCTGTCACTTTTTCTTTCTGTGCACTTTCTCCTGGTCCACTGTACTAAGCTTTGATCTCTTTTGCACATTCCGTACACTTAGACCAACTCGAGGTGACAAGTCACACGGGCTGAAAAAGTATCTTCTGTACTGTTTATTTGCATTTATGGTGCCCACCATCATTGTAACCGTTGGAATACTACTTGATGTCACTTACAGGTAGGGAAAGACGAGTCGAGTGAGTTTTACGTTAATATATTACTGTTAGAAACAGAACAAAGAAGTGTGTATTTTATGTATTTGTCATTGAGTTTGGCGCTATTGTAATGTAAATTTAGCCGTTGACCATTTATTGTAAACCA
>JAHZMZ010004328.1:0-15136 GCA_027743805.1 Lepidocyrtoides sp. E14 | reverse complement strand
ATGATTTTCAACGATTTTTGAGGAAAATTGTTTATTATAACGTCTAGCTTTCGACTATGCCTATAGTCTTCTTCAGGACAAGCTAAATTACAACAATATGAATAAAACTAATCAGAAAATACTTTTTCATTGGTTGTTTAGGGCCGATCCAAGTGACTGGAGAAGAATTTACAACGCGGTATTTCATGGGTACGACATGAGAGCAGTGCACAAAGACATTGTAGCTTGTTTGAGGGGAGCCCTTGAGAACTCACCAAATTATGACCCTATCGGACGTCCAAAATCATTTAGAGACCGTATGACTTACAAATACCAGACTCCCAATTATGGAGCAATTGAAAATCCAAGCTCCACCAGGGCCAGGAGAGGATAAAATATTGTATTGAAAATTTGTTAAAATAATTTTAGGATGCTTATACTACTCACATTATAGATTCACGATTGTGTATTGAATTTGTGCTATGAACCTGAATTTAAGAAATATATTAACGCTAAAAATTACCGTATGATTTGATTTCAGGTTGAGATTTCATATTAAAATGCAGAAACATTATGGAGTATTCACAACATTTGCATGTTTATGGACAAACAGTCAAAGTAGTTGCACCGAGCCACGAAATTATTATATTCCCAATTATCACATAATTGCACTTGTAAAATTTTAAAGAGAACTTTTTTAGAGAAAGTCATCAAAGGATATTTCATGAAATTATATGAGAGAAAAAGCCATGCCAAGCAAGCTACGTCGTTCTTTGTACCGTTCTTTTCCGTCTGCCTAATATTTTGCGCTTTTGTGATAACGATCACTACATAATATTACGCCTTGGGTGCAAGTGATATTTTATAGCAGCAGCATTGAGCGTTGAATGAAAACCTGCTTAGAAAGATTCCTCCAAATGTAACCAAGTGGTCAAAATAAAATTACGTATGTAGAAGTATTACATAAGCTGAATTGTTGACTTTTTACCTGTACTTCTTCGTCTGACGGCTGACTTCCGGTGTATTAAACGCCTTGCTACAACCAATCAAAAACCCTCACGGCAATAAAGGATATTGGATGGGTTGAAGTCACTTGAATGGTGCACTTATAAAAGTATGAGTCTTTTACATGTGGCCAAAACACAATATTATGTAGAAAATTTTTACAATTTAAAGGTTAATGCATAGCTAGTAGATTTACACACGCAACTAATTCCGCTTATATGCATACACATAAGAAATGAAGGAGCAAAAGTCAACTTTGAGATGACAGTGAAATAACAATGTGGAATAATTTTCATTTACACTGTACCATTGGCTTTTGTAGTTGGTAAGGTGTAGTAGTAATAAAACAAGACCAACGGCAATTGTTAAAGAAACGTCATTCATTCCAACTGCCAACAACCCCAGCACTCCTGCTACTGCATTATGCTCTCGTTTTCTTTACAAATTTATCATGCAGACGAATGCACCTTTTTCATGAGACAAGAGAGGGTCTTGTGTGTACATCCGTTGACCACCTGACAAGAGGTAGGAAGAATCCGTAAAAAAGATGTTTTTATTTTATCTGTGTTGTGGTAATACGCATGCACATTTTCTTCACTGTTTTACGATCGAGTCTTTCTGTTCTGTGTTTCTGATGCTGTGGGAGTCCTCTTCTTCTTCACTCGCATAAAACTGTAGCATCATCACCATTATTGTCGGTCAAAATTCCAGGTAATTACCGAACCGTGCCGTGGCTCTTGTGGTAAGCAAAGCCGAGAGAAAATATGAAACCTGGACAAATATAAAAAGCTGTACTATTTCGTTAGTCAAGTTCTTTGTATGTAGCTATTCTTTATGCCTCGCAGCACAACTTGCAGCAACAACTACAGATTTAAAATGTGTCAAATCACTCTGCTTTTTATCGCATTCAGACAAAAATGATATTATTTTAAATTGAGCATGATAACCTAATAAAGTCTTTTAGTAAGGGGAACACTCAACATAGCTTTTATCCATGAGTAATTTTGTAAAGACACTGTTAAAAAATCAGATTAAAGTCGCTTACTTGTCCGTATTCACTTGCTGTAACGCTTGTTTCTTTTTTATCATTTGTCGATCCAAATTTTGTTTTGAATTCTATCATTTTCATCCAATAAACTCCTACACCCAAAGTTACATACCTACCTACCTACAAATACGCGTCCTAATGACACTTACTTTTAAAGTATAAAAATATTCCAGGTAATAATAACCGCATATACCTGAATCTCGGTTATATGCTACATAGGTATATTACTTTTAACTTTGATACCCAAAAGTTTAAGCCATTTCTCGGTCGACCTTCAAGGCACCTGCTTCCCACAGGAAATAAACGTCATTCGACCAGAACTGACTGACTTCTCTTCTCAAGTTCCCACGTTGTGTCTTTCACATGAGATTATTATTATGGATATTATGGATTTATTATATTGCGCCAAAGTATATATAAAATAACTATGTGTTTGTAGAACTGCATTCAAGCTCACAAATACGGGGGAGGCACATTATATGCAATTGCTATCTTTATATACTCACCATCGACTTATCGCTTTCCAGCAGTTACTCTATTCCCTGACTAAAACTCAACCCTAAGGTGACTCATTGACTCATAATATTGTGTGTACAAGTGAATAAAAAACATTGTGAGCAATAGATACTGAGCTATAATTGTTTTTGTATTTCCACTTTCCAGTACCTCCTGTATATATTTTCACCCCTTTTCGTTTTCATATCATGTACTGAAAGAGGATGAGTGTGGGACCAAGGAAAAAAGAGTCTGTGGACTGTGGATGATTGTCTATGCGATAGATGTGCACGTAGAGGTGTTCAGCCATCTAGTTGTTATTGACGAGGCTGTAGCTGTTTCCCATGAAAATCTTAAAAGTTTTTTAATGGTTTTTGTCATACACTGCTTAAAATCCCAAGGCTTAATGACTATCAAAGTGAAGTAATCACGCCGTATATAATTGAAAATTAGTAAATACAGACAGACCTACCACCGCCTTGTACGCATTTACTCGAGCGAGGATGTATTTTGTCAGAAATAAGTGATATTTTACGTTTTTCCTTGATTTTATGATTGACTGAACATAATATAAACATTTAAAAAAAATAATATGATAGCTGGTACACTATTTTTCTGTTATGAAAAGTGAACCATGTATTATTGTACTAAATTGTAAACAAAATATTATTAATTGCTGCGTTTTACGAACAATTTTAAGCACTTCCTTGCACTTATCGACTAAAACACTTTTCTTTGGGAAAAATTGTCGGTAAGCAAAAAATTTATGTCTTGCAATTTTTTGCATTGATAAATATTTTGTCCCCCTATTTGATACATTTCTGGGTCAATTGTATTGGTGTACGGTTTGAAGGTGTAGCACAAGCACCCTTATAATATACACAGACTGTATGCAACAATTTCACTCTTCTTAGCTTAGACACGAATATTTTAAAGTAAACTGGTAGCTAGACGAAGCTAAGCCTATGATCGGTCGGCATCGGTAAAGCAGTTACTTGGATTTCAATTGAAAAGTATTGCCTATTTTTTTAAAATCTGAACTAGAATGAAGCTAAATCTAGATAGTGCAACTTTGACTTAAATAGTGGTTTACAAAATTAGAAGATTGGGTTAAATAGAATAATTCTGTCTCTTATGTGCCCTTGATTTGATTTCCTCTACAGATCTGCATTGAGTGCTCCAATTTTCAATTCTTTTCACTCAACCTGTTGTTATGTTGTTAAGCCTATAGGTATAGGTAATTTGGAAATCAAAACTTCATTGAAATTCATATGTCAATGAATGCTATTGGTTAATCGACTTCTTCGTTCTTACGGTTCCAATATTTGGTCGAAAATTATTGTACTTCAATGAAAATGCAAAATCTAGTGCGTATACTAGCCTTTTGTTAGATTACAGCCGCAATCAGCACATTTTTTAAAAATATGCAATAGTACATCAATCAATTGTAGTATGTATTGAACGTTATCTTTATCATTATCTATACAAAGACAGTTGCATTCATTTTGTGACGACTTTCATTTAGTGTGTAAACTACTATATCAATCTACTCCAACATACCGATTTCAACTTCAAGAGACACATATACCTAAAAATGACTCTAATACAACTACACTTTGAGTGTATAATATGTATGTAAAAAACATACAAAGTAAGCTCGGGAAAAAATATGATCCCATTCCCTTGTGACTATCTACAAACAACAGTAGTAGGCAGTGTTCATATGAAGTAGTAGTAAGAAATGCGCAAAGGAAAAATAGTTGAGCTAATGAACAGCTTATTGTAAAAAAAGAAAATGTCTCTAGATAATGTTATTATTATTACATTATGATGTCTCCGCCAGTATTTGTTGTGATTGAGTTACATTAATTCAGATACCAAATATCTTAGGTACATATCCCTACTTTTTATAACACAATGCTATGTAAAAAGTTAATATAATAATAAACCCTAATATAATGCAGAAGAAATTTTCAAATGTCACTTTTTTTTTTAGAAAGAATGACGAATAAATGACGTCCTGATCGTATTTATACAAACTTGGCTCAAGTGAGTTTCTGGTGTACGTAATGTATGGGATGATAGATGATAGGTGCTTATAGCGGCTATGCATAGTTTGGATTTTAAGTGAGCTGTTGATGATGATACGAATAACCAGTTTTCTTGATATGTGTAGCTGGCTTTTAAAAATTAGATTTGCTTTGCTCCCATGATGTTCATAAATGTATTGTTTTATTAGTAGAATAGAAATTGCTCAGAAAATGTATAATTGCTTGCTGTATAAATGTGAACATTCAAATTGTGTAGGTGGATGCTAAAAATGTAACCGCGTAATTCTTTTCAGAGCAGGCAGACAGAGTCCCAGTCATAGCAAACTAATAATTACCCTCTGACTTATTGTTATTATTTTTATAGAGTAAAATGCTTACTTGCACATAAGGCAAAGCATAGGTATACAAGTACAACCAAGAAAAGCCTAGTAGTCGCAAAAACAAAATGTTTGTTGGTTGTTTCTTCATTATTATATTAACTGTTCTCCTCTCGATATAGCCGGTTCGCATGATATTTAATGTTAATATAAGGCTATAATATAGTGTAGTACTTAGCTTAATGGGAAAAGTAGGAGTGGGTGGCTTGCAAACAATGAAATGAAATTCTTTATTAGTATTATTAAACGAAAAAGAAGAAGAAAAAAACATTTTCTTTTTGGTTAGTCAAGTGCAGTGTAAGAATTTGCTATCAACTACATATACCAACTATTAAAATTGCATCGAGGTAGAAAATTAGAGAAAATTCCCTTCGTACCGGATTAAACGTTACCTGAATGCATATATTGAAAACTTGTATGTGTGCGAAATTATGACATATATATGACATTTTAGAATGTGGGGTAGAATTTTAGAATTTGATAAAAAACAAGTGCAAATAAAGCGCTGGTTGGTTAGTGTATAAAAGTATTTAAAGCAAGTTTTGATTGATTAGCCTACCCTACCCTCTTGACATTTGTAAGTATGCTCAAGGACACATTAAAATTGAAATCAGGGACCACATGCACCGCTTTTCAGATATTTATGATAGCCATGTTAATTTAGAAGTATAAATGTATTTACACTTTGAAGCGGTACTAAATATATTTTATCGTGCATGTAAACACACTGAAAATGAGCTTATTTCAACTTTGAAATATCTGCGTGTTTGGAAGGATTCAGTGAATACTTTGCAAGAAAAGAAAATCTAGTGCAGAAAATGGTTGCATGCGTGCATAACATTATTAAATGCACGGACACGGACATCCCTCCCTCCTGTTGTTGTTTGTAATGGCTCAAATCATTATTACACGTTTTTGCATACTAACTATTTGCATTAAATGCACCCATTCATTCAGAACAACAAAATGGCGACAAAAAATGTAAAATGGGTTGTGCAAGCTGAAAATTGGACTGGGCAATTTATATATGCGCGGTTACAGTAGCCAACAGTTCTTTTGTTTCGTAGAAGATTTTTCATACAACCTCTTGTTCTTTTTATTCCACCACCAGTACACCCACATAAATGCAACTGTGCGTCATCATTATCAAGATGACGACTTAAGTCAGTTAGTGGTTATCTTGCTTCATCAGTACAAGTTATAATGACCTCTAATTTCATATAACATTTGCTAAACATGATGGATACGATCGTTCATCAAGGATTTATAAGACTTTAAATGCATGTTTTTGAGTTAAATGCCAACCCACCACACCACTTTCACCACGTTCTACAGCAACTAAAAAGTTAGTAAAGAAAATTTAGGGAAGCGTTACCAATAAAATAAAACCATTAAGAAACCAATCCTGTAAACAGATTTTTACGATCCTCGTCCAACAAATGGTTATGATCAAATCAACCACGCTTTAAAAATCAAAACAGAAACGTCCACTCATTCTTTTTCCGTCTGTAGTTAGTTACATACACACTCTGATTTGGTTCAATAATGGAAAGCATTTTATATTGTAAGCTTATATCCTCAAAGGTACATTCTCATAAACTTCTATAAGAACTGTCCTCATGCTTGACTTGATGTGGAAATTATTATTACGAGCTTGCGTGATCACTGTCATTCTTATTCGTTTTTATAGTTTTTTTTTCTTTTTTTTCAAACTTTGTTTCATGTGCAAGTCCTCTAAAATACAAAAATTAAGTCTATGTAACTACACTACTTGACTCAACTCTAAAACATCTTTTTATTCAATCTAAATTACCTAATCAGCAAAACAGTGCAAATGATAGGTGCAAGGAGCATAAAATTATGCTCTTGAGCAGCATGCGGAGGAAACAACCGGGGAGGTGACCTAAAATGACATGGCTTACATTCATTTTTATAGATTGTTTCTATATTACAAGTAAGCACGCAACGTTTTTCTTCATTTACTTACACCCTTTTTCCTTAATAACCCCAGAATAGAGTCCCACACACAGAATGCTGCTTCTGTTCCTTTTCAGGGACTCAAGCACTGACAATCCTCTATGAACAAAATGCAAATAATGATTGGAAGAAACAACTTTTAGGCTAACCTAAAGTAGTGACACTTGGGCAAACCAGACAGTAAAAAGGGTACATAGATGTGATGGCAATGCTATTTTTATTTTAACTTACATATCGTAAAGATTTTTCATATTTTAAAGTATTTTGACACACGACCTCTGTGAAGCAGTAAGCTTAGCTTATTTGCATCTTAATGATTGAAATAGATCTACAAAAGTACTTATTAACCCAAAATAATTTCAGGTGGTACAGATCGGATGAGTTGCTAGCATTGAACAAAGTACCTGGACAAGAAAAGACAACTTTACCTACTTTTTGCTTTAATTTTTTATAAATAAATGTCAGTAAGCCGAGAAGCAAAATGCAACATATTATTTGGTTTAGGAAGAAATAAACCTTTCTTGATAAAAAACATTCCATAATTCTGAAAGGTGTGTACTTTTTTCAGCGCACGGCATACAACCAACTTTGTGTATTATTAAGTGCTCACGTTTGTACGGGACTGATCCGACCTAGTAATTATATTCAAATTATTAATGACTTTATTATTATATGTCAGCGTTGTACAATGGAAAACGTGTGCGCATATTATGTATAATAATAGGTATACTTACACAAGTAGTTTGTACATCTGATTCGCATGTAGACACTTGACTTGACGTACGCTCAGGCGAATAAGACCAGCAGTAATAAAGTATCTTATTCTTTAGGTGTTATGAAAAAATGTGCTATTACCATACTAATGCCAGTTATTCAGAGCGCCCTCCGTTTTGCCCTATGAAAGACTAATGAAAAAACAAGGAAATCAAAAAAGATTGAGAAATGGAGAAAAGGTGTTTGTAGAACTTGGCAATGAAAATGCACATAAAATGTGGAACGAAACAGAGTAGAGCTGTCGACAGGATAATTTTTAATTCCAGGTCGTACCAAGCATCAGCAAAACGTGCAATAAAGCATATTGGTATACTAAGAACGAATCAGTTATGTACTTTTAAAGATTTCTTCATATCGCATCCAAAGACTGTTATTCCAGCAGTTCCAAAAATTGATTTGATTTTTTTGAGGCAATAAAATGAAAGAAAAATACGCGCCCAAGCATTTATGTTCGCTCATACTTTTTGAATGTCAACATAATATCACTATCTCAGCATGGCAAGGTGATAGGTAGAAGAAAGCAAAATGTATTGAGAAAGGCAATATCGAAAAGTTGAATGTCATGAACTTTTGATCTGATCCAGCACGTTTGCTCCTAGCAATATTTACTCACAGGGCTCAATTATTTCTGTAATAACAATAATGTCTACAGAGTATACTGCATAAAGGGATGCGATGCATTTCCATTATATTCCAACTTGTGTACACTATTCTCTGTTTTAATAATATCCGTTGGTAAATACTGCACTTGAACAACTTTCTTTACTACCTTTCCCTGTTGTTTTTTCTGACTATTACTACTTCTCACTAAAGTTGTGAATGTGCTGCAAACGAAAGGCAGAAAAAAGAAATCCGGAAACTCAAACTATTTTCATTACCACTGCCACCACTACCATCAATGGCATATCTTTATTTTTCTTCTTCTTTTCTTCCCATCTCGCAACCTTATGATTTTGTATTCTCTCCCTTTCATTTCATGATAAGTACATTCTTTTACTGTACGACTACGAGATGTGTAAGAAGTACAATCGAGATTTCTTTTCAAAGATGAAAAACACACGAAAGATGAGGAGAAAGAAGGAGAGGGAGAAAAAATTGGATTTGTGCAAGCCAAATAACAAAGGCAAAACCAAGCAGTCATCATCATCGTCATCATCATACTCATCTTGATGATGATCGTCGTGGTGCGATTGTTGATGATTGTCATCATATTCTTCAAAACGCCACTCTACCACTCATCGTTGCAGTTCGTACAAACGCAAGGGAAAGAGCTCCAGCGTCGTTGATTCTACTGCATACTACTACCAGCCATCACCATCACCATACTCTTTCTTTTCTCGTTGTCGTCGTCATGTTCATGATGATCACCATCTTCAAATATAATATTATAGCAAAGAGGAAGGGAGTACTACCACTACCGCTATGATAAAAAACATCGTACAGACTGCTTTTATAAAGAAAATCTACTTCAATGCTAGTTTGGTTGGGCATGTTACACCGACACACTGCGCTTCTCTGCTTTTGTTGGCATTTCTCTCCAGGAATATTATAATGTCATGCCAAGGGAGGAGAAAGACTCATAATCAAAACGAGAGACCAAGAGAAAAAAACAAGCTGCTGATATTACAGGAGCATAATAAGTCGTACTTGTCGTGTATTATTATACCATAGTTTTTGCATTTGGCTTTTTGATATTTCCCGTCTTTTCTTTTTGATCGTCCCTCGGTCCGTGGTGTGCTAACGTCAAGTGAAGTAGGACTGTTCCCTTTAACATCTATCTATAATATACCTCCTATTTTTGCTAAAGCGCCAAAAGTACTATGAAGTTCAAAGCACACTGAGTAGGTGAATTTTAGTAAAAAAATACAGCGTTACAATGTACACTTTTATTTTAATGTGTCTCTAATTTGATTGTCGTCCGAATATTTTGAAAGAAAGCGGTAAAGCAATTCCTTCTGGAAAATAAATAATACTGCTATTGCGCTGCATTTTCCATGATGACTTGCGTGAGCAAAGTGAAACAACCAGAGTGTCAGAAATGGAGAAAGAGAAACTCACACAAACAGTGAATCTTATTTGGTAGCAAACAGCAGCAGCAGCACCGTTTCAAAAAAAGTAACCTTTTATGTGTATAATAGCGAAATGCAAAAGAACGAATTCGTTCTGTTGTTATACGCACACGGCCAAAGTCACTGCTACTTCGCCTGCTGCACTACATCTATTTCTACCAGACCAATTTTAATACACAAACCATTCCTGCTGAACTGGTCTTCTGCATTTTTTTCTCATAGAGGAAACACTAGCAAAGCAGCTTAGCAAAAGTAGAAGAAGCGGAGCCCACGGTTGGGCTCTAACAGAAGCAGAAAGGCTTGTTCTGAAGTTTCCCCTTGTCAGTGCACGTGTGGGCGACGTACAGAGAACATCTCCTCGCAGCTCACAAGCTCGATTTTTCACTTTCTGTTTGCTGAAAAGCATCACCATAAGATTCTACTAACAAGTAACGGCCAACTTGTACTTAAACGAGAAAGGAAAGAAAGGAGATTTTAGATGTGCTGCTGTTTGTGTGTGTCTCACATTTCTCCACGGTGTACCGTGTGTAACATTGCATACTAAACTAATTACCGTTATTGCAACCATTACTATTATTATTCTTTTTTGTGCAATATAAGCAGTAACATTAAGTTTAACAACAGCAGCTTTATTTTGTGAGTGCGTATGCTTTTTTAAATTAACATTTTGACAAAAGGCAACCATTTTCTGTTACAGCGGATCAGTAAATTTTATTTCATTTTTGAAGACGACGAAGAGGAAAGTGTAAGACGAAGGGAAAAAAATATCGTAATCGTAATAAAAATAACAACAAGACAATTTCATTTCTCGGACGTTGACTTGGCTTGTCACCTTCGTTTTTTATTCTTTCTCTTGCTCTTCCATGTCTTTCGTTTTGAACCATTTTCCATTACACAACAGAAACAAAAACCGACACGTCCATGACTTTGCTATCGTAAGCAAACAAGAAAATAAATAATAAATGGTGAACATTTTTCCCATCTTGAGTGGGTATATGTGGCATTTTCTTTGCTGGAAACATTATGGAAAACACTAGTTTTGCTACTGTTCTTAGAATACCCGTCACAGAAATGAACTGTATAAATTGGAACATGTGTGAGTAGTGATGGCGGTGGTTGTCCGTTTAGGTTACTCTGTTACAGAAACAATACACATTGCTGCTAGATTATTCATGGTGTAATATATAGCCTACATACATTTTCTGTGGTCCCCAAAGAATTAACAAAGTGTACCAGCAGTATACACCACTTGTACAACTGCAGAAAGAAAGAAAAATATATTTTTCGCTAAGAATAATAATAAGACAATGCCATCATGGGAGACGTACCTTATACGACCACCCTCGCCACCAAAGCAGGAGACGAATACTACGATTCCTGGTTCCATCACGCAAGAAGACATAACAAAAACGGAGTCTGTTAATAAACCAGCCATCTATTCCCATTTTCTTGGCTGAGAAGGCTTCATTTTCGTCTCGTGTGCTCTTCGTTTTTTTTCTCTTCACCTCCTTTCTTTCAATTGATCTTGTTCTTCTTCTAGGTCGTCTTTTCTACTTCCACCATCACCATCATTTGCTGTGAAGCCAGCATTCTGCCATTTTACTTGACTTGACATTTGCCAAAAAAGCAAGAAGAGTCCCAACGTGAAGAAAAAGAGCCACATCCAGATCGGAAATAACTTGTAGTGATATTCGCACAGGAACTCTTTTCACTGTCTCCCTGTCTCTCTCTCTCTCTCTCTCTCTCTCTCTCTCTCTGTCTTTCTGGTTCCTGCTCCAGTTTTTCAGTCATCATTTGAAAGTAAAAAACGGCAAGAGTAAAACAAGCGAGCAGAAAAGAAAGAAGAAGGAGGAGAAAAAAAGGAGAAAAAACCGGAATAAAAGTAGAAAAGTGAATAGATACATGCATCCATACATCAGCAACAAGAAGAAGCACAGCAGAAAACGATTCTTTTTTTTTCTTCTTCTTCAGTAAAGAACAAAAGATCGACTTTTAACATTAAAGCTTATCTACTCCAATTTCTTATAAATAATG
Organism: Lepidocyrtoides sp. E14; assembly: GCA_027743805.1. Taxonomy (NCBI): domain Eukaryota; kingdom Metazoa; phylum Arthropoda; class Collembola; order Entomobryomorpha; family Entomobryidae; genus Lepidocyrtoides; species Lepidocyrtoides sp. E14. The sequence continues at coordinate 3,327 of JAHZMZ010004328.1, read as the reverse complement.
CTGTGTGTGTAAAGGATGTGCAATGCTCTGTATGAGAATCGAGTGAAATCTGGCATTGACGAAAAATCGAAGGAAAGGGCTTTTTAGCTAGAATACGCTGCTAGAACAAACACATTAGAGAACGAGAATAATAATATATAAGACGGTACGGGTACATCGACATTTTCTCTTTCACTGTGACTCTTATAAACACTCCAAATGTTCTATTGTATGAACTTCTCTATTCCATTCCATCTTCTATTTGCAAAGAATATATCCAAGTTATTGGCAACTGTTCAGAAAATTCACTTTTGCGTGATGTAAATGTATAAGTGTATAATATCCGCTATCCGCCTGACTTCGTCTGTATCTAATATTGAACTCACACGAATACAAATAGTGTTGTTGGTTTTTTTAAATATATTGGCTTCCCGGATTGTATACTATAGATTCACAAATTTCTTTCTTATATAAACGTATAATATACGGAGAGCTGTTGTTGGGTGATGTGATGATATGCTAGACTAATAATAATACTTCCTATTTTATCTTAATATTTATTTACTGCGAACCGAAATTCGGGAGTGTACAAGTCAGTTTTCTGCTGTTTTGTTCAACTTCATCTACAACTTAATATTACTACTACTGTTGTCGTCGTGTCGTGTTATTCTTGAACAGAAACAAACGACTTAATATTATTGCTTGGAAAAAACGAACAATTTTTGCGATAATACTTTTTGCTTGAATTTCGCACAACCCCAGCACCGCGGACGTAAGCCAAAACCAAAGTAAATCTCTGTAACATAAGCAGCATGAGATCTGACTATTGAACCAACAGGCTAGAAAAAGTGTGGAAAAGTAAAATGTAGCTCTCTTTGCTCTTGTTCAAGGTACAAGTGATGTGTTGATTGTATCTGGTCCAAAGTTTTTTGCGGATGGAAATACATACTACATACACATTATAGGCACGCCACGACTATACTCACAACATTGTAAACAGTCGGAGAGATTTTCCACTAAAGCCGTAGCTTACATAACCCGAAAATTCGTGAGCTGGCTTTGGAAAGAGGTATTTTTTTGCTAGTGAATAGACTAGTACATAATATTATTATTATATAAAAGGGAAAAAATCAAAGCATAATATACGACGATAGTAGTAGTCGCTCAGTCACATTATACATACGTGATTGTACTGTACGACGGAAGAGTAGGAGGAAAATATATAATACATATAAAAGCGATACATGTATTACTACATCAGTACTTTTCTTGTTATTATTCTTGTACATCAGCACTGATTGCCGATTTTTTTTTCGAGAAGAGAAAGAGGACGAAACTGAGAAAAGCTGTGGAAAGAGAGACGAGTTATATTATAAGAAACAAGTTAACTCAAGCAACCGGAAAACTGGGGCAATGGCGACATGAGAGAGTTTTGAACTCTTATTTCTTTCATTTCGGTTCCTACATCAAGCTCAGTAACAACATGAGCAGCGGCAAAAGTAGCTAAATGGAGGACGAATATATATTATCGTTGTAGATTTTGTATTTGCTGCTGATCTCTCCCTCTTTCTTTTTCTCTGTATTTTATTGGAATGTGACTTTGATCCAAAATTTTCTATACAATAGTAAGGAATAAGTGCGTACGTTTGGGTATTTGTATGCGTAGTACCATAACGCAAAAAAGTGGAATTTTCGCTGTGTCAATGCATTGTGCTTGAAATAATACAGTGACTTGCTAGTGCTATATAAGCCAAGCTTTTTTTCCAGCCGGAAGTTTTCAATTATGAACTTGAACTGTGCAAGCTTTAAAGAGAAAAAATATCGCTTCTTGGGATTCTAGACTGAACTAAAAGAATAACTGTTCGTGTTAAACACAACTCATAGAAAACTGTAGCAGTACGCATATATATAACAAGTTCGATCGATAACGAAAAAATAACCGATTAAGATTTGATTTATATAAAAGATTAGCATTTTAAAAGTAATTTGTAGCATGTGGACGATACTAAAATGGAAGGACCTTGATGGGCCCATTTATTAATTTTATAATAAAAAATGGAAGGACCGTGTTTTCAAATGACAATTTCTTCAGATATAATATGTTTTTAAAGTTGTAGTGTGGTGATTAATACTATTATTTTACGCAAAGCATATACACAACTGTAACCGAAAACGGATTGTTTTTGTGCTGCAACTTGATTCAAAGCCTGTACACCCTTCACAGACATCAAGATGAAGGGCCTTGCGACTTGGCGTTTTCATGCGCCCTCGCTCCATCATCATTATCTTCTTATCGTAGTTTTAACATTATTTGGATCACTGAAAGGTAAAATAAACATTTTATTTACATTTGGCACCGCTAAAAATCTCTTATTTTTTACTTATGGCCTGCTTATTTTTTACTTTTCAAATGTCTATTTTTAGCCTTGAAAACTGCATAGCTTGTAAATTCGATAATGAATGTGGCATAGACCAAAAATGTCATAAATGAGAAATCGTGCAAATTCAAAACCAGTTTTGTTGTAGCATGCTGTTGAATGACTCAGAGGATTTTGAAAATTTAAGCAGCTTCAATTCATATTTTTCCTATTGCATAAGAAGATGTACATTTTCCCCCTCATTTTCTTAACGAAAATATAATCATCTTTTGAAAAAAAAAATTTTGGGACATTACTATTATCGTTATACTAAACTCGCATCACACAATGCCATTACCATGCAGTGTAAAAACATATATATAGGAACCTACTACTACACTTCTTTATTTAAAAGATTTTTTTTGGGTCTGAGACGTTATGATGATGATGTTTTGTTAGTCGTGGACCCGTTATAATGTTATCTTCTCTCTATGTGAGTTTGACTTGTCGTTGACATCTTCCTACTATGTCGCGCTAAAACTGTTATATTTCGAAATTACTCCTACAACATACTACTACAATTGCATATATATTGTATCATCATTATTATTATTTTTATTATTATCATAATCATCATAGTCGCCAAAATGAGATGCGGGTGCCTAGACACAGTTTCTCCTTGTGTGTTGCCTTCCCTTCAACTTGTCATCCAAGTTTATCATCACTGCTACTTTACTATCATAGCAGACCATCATCATCCATTTTGCTCGTTTCTCTCTGATATTTTACGGTTACTAACTACCGCGATAGGACGTATCTCGCTCATTGTGTGTATAATAATAGCAAGTAGAGAAGTTGTAACGCAAAATTTTATGTAAGCATTATTAGCTCGCTGCATGGCATGCAGAAGAGCTTATTATCACACTCTGGGTGTCCGTGTGTCTGTCTGTCTGTCTGTCTGTCTGTCTGTCCGTCTGTCCGTCTGTCTACC
>JAHZMZ010004327.1:0-12415 GCA_027743805.1 Lepidocyrtoides sp. E14 | reverse complement strand
GAACGGCATTGAACTCATTTAGTTTTCACTATGTAACACTATAAGTTTTTACGGGTTTTCTCAACATCGTTACATCAACGCTTTCGATAGTTTCATCTCACAGTTTACACTGTACTAGTTAATTGTGCGTTTGATCAGGTCATATACATACATTAAGCTTTTAGTTGATACGAGAGTTTTTGCTCAAAACGCCAGCATGACTGTTGAAAATAAATCATGACGAGAAAATGTTGCTATCAATACACAGTTCGCCACGATGGATGGAGCCTCCATCATGTAGGTGTAGACTGGTGGCTTAGCACTGTTGATTTCTGAACTGTCTTGTTTGCGTTGAAATGGCAATTAAAACAATAGCAATGTGATGGGGTATGGAGAATTTAGGTTAGTAGAAATAATCTATAGAATACCTATAAAATATTTTTTCCTTGCTTTTTGTGCGCCCAACCAAAGTTGTAAAAAATACCACATTGAATTGAGGTTTCATGTTGTACTCTTTGCACCTTGCTTTGTCAATATTTTTTGATGTCTTCCTTATCAACTGTTTTACCGTATGTTTAGCTCAGTCTTCCGTCGGTGTTGTTTATCTTGATGTATCGACTGCACTGCATAGTTGGACATATTTGCTTTGCATTTTTCGCATTTATGGTTATTTTTGCGGTTGTTGGTATTTTATGGCATTTCTTTATAGATTGCAATTATTCAGCACTATCAAAATAACATGTATGGTAGCACTAGCAGTGTGAACTGTAAACAGTGATGCAATGAAAGAAAAAGGAAACTGTTTAAGCGTGTACACATTGCATGCAAACGAATTAAAAGGAATTAGGATGAGCAAATGAGATCTTTAAGGTTTATTCTCAGAATGCAGGCATTTCATTTTCCTATTCAATGTTCATCTGGTATTCTTCGTTCTTTCGTTCCTTTTGATCAACAAAGTTCATCTACCAGTAAATGAAGAAGTTACAATTGTAAAATTTATTTGCTATCGCGTAAGAATATGCAAAAGTAACTGCGTAGCAAGTGCACATTATGATGTTTAAATCTTCTTTTTCCTTTTAAAGAGAAAAAGATTATGCATATGCAAATATACACACTACAGTAAAAAAAATGATGCGACTTAGTGAGGTTGCGACGTATATTGAATGCATGGAAAAGACTGAGGATGGAAATATCTGGTAGTAGGACAAAATTCTGTTAATCTTCTTTGTTTTTGTTCATCTAATAGCAATTCCCATGAAATAAAACGAACATGGCAGCTACAATAAGTTAAGATGCAAAACGTGTAAGTGGGTTGAGAAATTAAGTTTTAAGAAGCAAATAGTAAAGCAAACCGTTTTTCTTTTATGTCCCAGAATCAAATCAACAGCCACGTAGAGTTTTAGCAGATGTTTATCCCTACTCTTCCCCACCAAAATGTCAATAGCATATATTATTATTGCTCCTACATTTTATCCTTCAGTGTAAACGACATTTCTTGGAAAGGGGTTCGATTTAATTCCACTCGAAGGATGAGCAAAACGCGCGTAACTGACAATAACAATGGGCAAGGATTTAGTGGTAACATTTAGGGAATAATGATGATGACGATGATAGTGGCTGTGTGTGAGAATGGAAGTGCTGAAAGCTGTAAATGGAGGCTGAATATGAAGAAAACTTTGGAGAAAGTAGGCCGTTAGCTCATGCACCCCATCCAGTCAGTGAGTGTTGATGACAAACATAAATAAAACTCTGCTGTCGCTGATGAAGATACTAACTGTTGTTGTTTTGAGCACTTACTCTTTCCACAGGCGTGCCCACTGCTTTCCTTAATTTCACTCGTAACATTTTTATGGTAGATAAGAACTCGTGAAATTTCTTTTGTCGCCTGAAACTCCTAATGGACGGATTGATTAATCTTCATTTTGGTGTACTTTCAAAGTATTTCAGTGCAAAAAAGCTCAAACTTTGGTTATGCTGTAAGATTACATGGTAATTCCTTTGAAAAAAAAACTAGAAGAGATTTATTGCGATGGAACTCTAGCAAGACAAAAACATACACAGAAGAGAACAAACAACTATTCGAAATTCCGAAATGAAGCTATAAATAACTGTTTAGGAAAAGTGATGGACAGATTTGAATAAAGGTTTGTTAATATCCATCCGTACTTCTGTTGTCTGTTATTTCTCACTTGAACAAAAGAGAGCTCCCAGTCATCAATAGCATTATGCGTTGTTACACAACACAACCAATGCGTGCCGATTTTCATACACATGCCGTGAATCAAGAGGATTCGTAGGGAGGAATGGCAGCAAGGCGTTTTTCACTCAGTATCCAACCGACATTATTATTGGCAAAGCTTGTTGGAGAATTCTTTATTATATCCTCACCGTTTAGGTCTCTTTGTTCAGGACTTAATTAGTACACTTGACTAATGATGATGGAAGATACCTAGAAAGGACGCATAATCATTTCCATGTGCATTACTAGTAAGTAGACAGAAGATACAAAATGTAAGTAGGTAAAATACATAAGCATCTCTCCTCAAGCGTTTCGCCAAGTGCTGTAACTACAAAATCTACCAGTGGCAGGCTTCCACGATCCTCAGTCATTACACACATAACTTTTCGTAATAGTTCATAATTATTGAATAAAACAATGTAAACGTACATGTGTAAACGCATACAAGAGTGTATACATAAGAATGAGTGAAAGTATGTACTAATTTGGAGTAAGAATCATAAGGTGAGAAGACACTGAAAGCATTATTGGTAAAAAATACACTGCAACAAGCAAACTGCATAACCCTGTTGATAGTGAAGTCTTGTTATCAAAAACTCAGATAAAGCTAATATGGATGTGAGTTTGAGGTAATGGTCAAGTAAAGAATGTGAAGATGTGTGTATGGATTGTTTCAATAGTGGAATAAGGGCAGGTTGTTTGAAGTTGTAGTAAAAGCCTTAAACACTATCAACTTGAGTGGCTTCGTGTGTCGGTTATTAATACAACCGCCACACGATTTTGCCACAAAGGATGAGGTAACTTTGCCGAGAATGTGCTATTAGCAGAACCGTAGGAAACATTTCATAACGATTCAGATTGTGGCAGTATGAAATAGTCGTTATTTGGAAAGCAAGGAGTAAACAAAGCAGAAAAAAATGGAGAGACTACTGCCACTTTTCTTTTCCTTGGTTGAGGTATGGCCTGTGTTTATACAGTGGTCGGGTCTTAATGTTGTTATTAGCTATTGTGTTGACCTAAGGGGAGTGTGAAGGGGTGTGTGGGAATAAAGCCAGTCATGATGAATGACGTGGTGTCGAGAGAAGCGTGAGTTTAAGCACTTTCTCCATCATTATGATGAAGCAGAAATGCTACCACCACTATTACTACTAGGCATTCATAATTTCCTCTGGAGGTGTCTGACTGTGAGCGTGGCTCCCCACTCAAATCCACCTGAGCTGAGATGTGTAAAATTACTACCTTATACTTTTGTGGGTAGTGGGTAGGCTGTGGTAATATGGAAAGGTTGGAACGGAAGAAGTGAGGGCCGGTTGGTAGTGTTTTGGAGCGGGTTTAGTCCATTTAACATTGGAAGTGGGACTTTCCATTGTTTTGTTTGATGGTGACCTGACCTAAACGTGTAGCTACCTAATTTTTACAGTTTCTGTCTGGTTGCTATTTTTAGCTGTTGTTTGCAAATTCCGAATATGTACTATATTATTCTCGTCTTCAAAAGGGATAATGTAAATTCAAGATTGGCATTGGATTAGAGCTGCCTTACTTAAAGAAGTTGATCGAAGTTGTGGCAAGAAACCTTCCGGTTCACAACATAATCACCACCACAACCACCTGCTCACGATATAGTCGTATGGTTAAGCATGTTTGGGCACACGGTATCATGTAATAAGTATTCTTTATAAAACAACCAGCCTGCAACATGCACGCCGTCGACATGACGTTTGAAGTAATTTTTTTCAACATTCGCTTTGTAGTTTTTCGTAACTTTCTTTGCATCACAGAAAAGGAAAGCTATTGATGATGAGTTTTTTGGTCAGAGGAAGGCGGTCTTGTCAGCCAGGTATACACAAAGAAAGGTAAATAAATGGAGTGTGTGTTTGTTCTATGAAGTGATGTGGATAAATTGGTTGAGTTGGGTGGTCTACTTTAGTAATGAACTATCGGCTCTGTTAATATTTCTAGAGAAAATATGCAATAACCCTTACCCTTCATAGTCATATGTACACGGTATGTGTATTTTTACTTACGACTCATTGACTTGTTACAATTGTCAGAGTGGTATGCAAACTAATGAATGAGAATTTTCGTTAACAGGCAGGCAACCAGTCTACGACGTCAATTATGTGCTCGTTTTACCTGTCCTGCTCATACAAGAAAAGTTTATGGGAAGTGTTGATGATGGTGCGGGCAAAATGAAAAGCAGGTAAACTTTATAGTCACAAAAAGGTACAAATAGTCATACTAGAAAAGTCAGGTTCTCGAAGAGTTTTTTTTTAAGTTGTAAGGCTTTTAAAAAAGTTTTAGGGATATTTGCTTTGCTTGCTACCTCATCTAATCAAGTCAATTAGAACTGAACGAGGATGAGAAACGAATTGGTTTTCAAAGTTTATAAGAAAAAGAAGAACGAGAAAGCAACAAAAGACGGCAAATGCAAAAGAAAGTACCTACATATTTTCCTTAATGGAAAGAAAAACATCAAATTATAGGATACTACCTTCTTTCTTGTTTCATTCCGTTAATTATCTTCAATCCATAAACTTTGATTTCTGAAAGCTTCATCCTTCACAACTGCCGGGAACAACATTTCTCTGAAACGGTATTAATTTTTTCAATGTTCTTCTCATCCATCACTTGACCTTCTCTGCAGAAAGGCATTCCATCTAAACGGAGTCCCTTTTTGCATGGAATGCAAAACTTTTGTGAAGTGGTATAACCACCAGCAATCAGGCTACCGAATTCCTATAAATTTATGTACTCCATACAATGATTTGATTTAGCGGTGGCAATGACTTTTTGATTTACACTCTTAAACATGAACATATTATTCAGAAAAGGAAAGTACAGAACTGGCATTATTCTAAACATTAGATTTGCAGAGAAAAGGGGCATAATAACAATGTATTTCATAACAAAAGTCGTGTTTCTTTGCAATTGTTTCTGCTTGTGAAACTAAACAAGATGGAAATGTAGTAGCGGTGAATGGATGCAGTTACTGTAATGTCTTGTGTCTGCTTTATGACTTTTATATATCATATTAACCATCATTCATGTGAAAAAATGACACAAAAAATCTGCTCTACTTCTGTTCTGCTGTATGTTTTTGTGTGGTTTTCTTTCTGTTTGTAGTCAAACTATAACATTTTTGCTAGTTTTTGCAATCTGGTTAAAAGGAATGGATATAAAAATATAAACTATGAATGATAACAGTAATAAGGACTGTATGATATGAACAAAACCTAGAAGTAAACCACGACATTGCAACGTATGTAACTCAGTCATGACTGCCTACTACTAACTGCGTGTTATGATGGAGGATCATTATTGCAGAAAGGCACGTATTTTTGCCTGTGTCTTTGTACAAAATACATAGATACAGCGTGGTGTGGCCACATTAACCAATAGTCACCGTGAGCAGCAATTAAATAATCCTGATAACAGAAATCAAAGTATTAAAAAAATTGCCTTGTTACTGTTACCAATAATGGCGTATTGCTATTCCTTTAAAATTACTGCTAGGTATACAGTTTACTTGTACCCATATTGTCGTATTTCCAGTTGCGCGTTATCCAGCCGAATTATCATGAAAAAAAGCTATTGTAAATAAAAGTATGCAGCCCTTGGGCATCTTGAGCCTAAACAGACAGACAGATGAGACACATGTATAACTTTATGTAAATTGCATGCAAGTATATTAGGAAACGTTACGATCTGTAAAAAAATAGATTGATTCATAAATCCAAGCGTATAACACTGAGATCCAAATGTATTTCAATTTTGACCCATCTTTTAAAATCGTGCATAAAAAACCCTAGAATGTGTCATTCTAATGACTTGCCAACGTATGTAAAACTAACAAAATTGATCCATTAAAAATGTAGCAAGTTGAAGTGAAATTTTAATCAAACAATTTTTGGATGGTAAAACGGGAATGGGAAATGTAATAAAGTACATATTATGCATTCAGTCACATACGTAATGTTTACCTAACTTTCAGTAGGAACTACCTATGTATATTTGCAATCCTTCAGTTCACACTTGATCAACCTTTCCCCAAAACTTTAACGCAACGCAACCATAAGAGATTTATCAGTTTTGTTGTGACTCCCTTTTCTTTTCCGTGATCAGATAATATTGAGCTCTCTTCTGCTATGATGTGATGAATTCTTCTGCTTTGAAAGTGAAAGTAGCAAAAGGCGCAGGCACGCACTCTAAATCATCTTGTAATGTGGAGAATATTTAATTAGAATGAAATTTTGGTAAGCTACAGATGTAATGACCTGGTGGAAGCGTGGTACGTAAGTCACGTACAAAAAAGTCAAGAAAACTAGAATTGTTAGAATTCCAATTTGCCCTTGCTTACTTTAGTTATTTTAAATGCTAATGGGAAAGTAAAAAACTCATTCATTTTTTATAGGCGTACCAATATTATCAGTATATTGATGAAATAACAATGTAATGAAACGACGAAAGGAAATGGTAGAGAATTAGAGAGATAGAGAATTTTGTAATGATAAAATTTGTGTACTTACACTCACTTGTCTGAAGTTTGGAACTTACTTTCCTCATTGCATATTATGTAAAAGGATAATGAGTGTTCCTCATCACACACACAACACAAGACGGAACCACTTTCCTTGTAATTTTGCTCGCTACATGAAATAGAAATTTAGAATTTGAACAAGTACATAAATGTATGTAAATCATGATGTATTCATCATCAGTCATGATTGCTTACTCTTTTCATCATTTCCGTGTTTACTTCATCTTTCATTCGTCAGTTTTCACTCATTCAAACATCAATTTCATGCTTACACTCAGTTGCACTCAATTTCAATAATGCGCTAAGTGTTTTTCAAGTAGCAAGATTGTGAAATAATAGAATAACACCTTGGTACTTCACTTTGATATCCATAATTAAATCACCGTATTTACCAATCCTTGGTGGCTTCTGTTTTTTCAACGTTTCATTGCGTTTTCTTTGAAATTTTTTTGAGATTTAAACTTAATTTTCTATCTTATTAAACCTGCATGCAAACACAAGTTTATTTTCAAGCTTTACAAGTGCCGTGGCTGAATGTTCCCAATCTCAACGGTAATAAGAGTTTTTAAACTGTGTGGAATGAAATTGGCTCTTGCTAAACAGTAATCTGGGCTCAAAGCTAAACCAAGTGTAGAAAATTGAGATGGGAATTTCTGAAGTGAAACGAGCTTATATCTACTTATTTTTCGTTCGCAAACATAAAACTTGTCTGATCATTATAACATGTCATCGACTTAACTTTAAATTCAACGATGACGGATTTTTCTACTTTTTTTCAATCAGGAATCATATTCAGCGCAAAAAAAATGTTATCAGAAGCATGATGTCATTTATCAACGATTGACATTCTTTTTGAACTTTCTTAAATAACATCTAATACAAAGTTATTGAGCCAAGCAATACATACTTGATCACATGAATATGATGAGCTTTAATTAATGATGTGCTGCACAAGGAACATAGGTTTTGCTTAGGTAAGATAAAATTTGCGACAGATTTCTTTTTCCTGAAGTTAGTTTTTAAAGACAAAAGTTAGATACTACTTCGGATAGGAATTAAACTTTACTTAAGGATAATCAAGTACCCAGAATATTGATTAATATTAAAAGATAATGAAGTAGCAATGTAGAGGAACTTCCAAGAAATTAATAATTTTGGAGGCGTTTGTTGTGGATAGAAGTTTCAGATGCACATTATTGGATGTGTAGGTTGTTTTCATATAATTTTGATTATGCAAAATATTTGCCAATATATTAGAAACTAATTTGAGTTTACTTGTGACGTGATCAAGTTTTGCGCCAAGTAGTCTTAAAGTAAAGTTCGGCTAGAATTCTATTACAGAATAATATTATGCAATTTTTTGTTGCATCTGAAATTTATGAAGCGAAATTCGCCAGCAAGTAAGCAAAGAAAATTTCTAAATATCACTTTTTCCTGTTTATATAGCATTCGGGAGAGCAATGACCGTGACCTCTTTTGTCAATTGATACTTTTTGATCGTCTCTGTCTGGCCTGCCGTTGCCATGATAAGCTTTTAACGGTTTGTATTACAAACTTTCAAAACCATCCGTTTTCTCTATCTGTCACCGCGGTAAAGTTACTATTATACGTCATGTACGTAGAATATAATTTGACCGCACATTTCGCATACATCATTTCAGAAGCAATGTTTTAAAGCTGTTTTAACGGTACAACATGCTTCGAAATTTCAAATTTAATCCCTCAGACATGGCAACTGGGCTAGTGTATCAACTACACTCTGTCTTTTGAGAAAAATATTACCTTTCCAATAATGAGATGAAATGGGGCAACACGCTGTGACCAGGAAGGAAACTGATCAAACAGAGTTTTTAAACGAATGAGTCGTACTAATATGCATGCTTTAACAAGATTTTCCTTCAAATTTAAACGATCCGAATGCTCATTTTACCCAAATTCCTTTCGGTGGTTATAAATTTTGTATATCTTTTTATGTTATGATGATATGTGAAGAACTCAATTAATTTGGTTGGAGGAGACGGTAGTGCAATTAATCGACTACTCTTTTCCATTTAATTCATTTCCTTACTCACAATGCTATTCCTAACCTACAGAGCGAAAATTCAAAAAAGATTAATAGTCTCCTTGCGATCTTATCCGTCCCTAAAAACAACCATCTTATTATAATCAGTACGGCTTTTGATAAACTACTAACGTGGGATGGAACATGGTACTTTTGTAAACGTAAACGTGGCTTGCTTTCTCCACTGATACATATTATCATTATCCTTTTAAATCCTTATATCCTTATTGTATTCTTATTATTCCGTATAAATAACAAGGTTTGTAGTAAGATGGCATTTGTTTGACAGGATTACCGCTTGGATGCGTAAATCAAACCCATGAAATGTGCACTATTCAGAAAATTAATGACTAGAAGTAGCCAGGTGAAAAGACAGCCTGTTTGATTTACACGTAAATCTCTCCAGACACACTTAAATTTCATTGCAATCGGAGCATTGAACATCACAATAAATTTGCCACATGCTCATATCTTCAACCATATAAGACTAAATGACAAATGATAATGCATAGACACAATAATGATATCAATTTTCCAATTGAGTGCCCCTCAGCTTGTCATTGGGAAACGATGAGTTTTTTGATGAAACTTTAATAATAAGTAATCCAGTTCCCAAAAAGCTATCGCACTTCGTCTTGTACATTGTAATTGTACAGATTCATGCTATGCAAATTGAAAGGTTGTTGTTTTCTCTTCCAGGAGGATGATGTGTCTAATGTAGCGCAATCAATAGAGTCAATTTTGAAGACGACAATCATGACGAGTACGAATGATGGAATTCATTCTTGGAAGAGAAATAGGGACCATCATCTACTTACACTCTGTTGTCTGAGCAATATATACCCAATTGACCTATTTCAGTGAGGAGGAAGTGAAAAGTGCTTAGAAAAAACTTTGTTACTTTCCTCCGTTTCCCATAAAAAAAATAGCGATGGAGTCGTCTTCAGGAGAGGTGGTTGATAGTAGTAGCACTCCTTGGTTGAATAGTGAGGATGATCTCTTGCTGGTTGGTGGAGAAAACTTTACAACCGAGACGCCATTTTTCGACAATCTCGATGAGCATGTCTTTTACTTCAAGACTCCAGAGGATATGCTCGATCCCGCCAAGAGGAACCCCGCTTTTTACCCAATTGTTATAACACACGCTATCACTTTCATAGTGGGCATTGTTGGTAACATTGTGGCGGTTTCAGTGATGGTGGGTGACAGAAAAGGACGCAGTGCAACAAATCTATTTCTGGTCAGGTAAGTGGTTGACGATAGAAAATAGTCATGCTAGAAAAATTCAAACCTACAATCCAATCCAGCGAAGCCAGAAGTACATGACGCTATGTGGGTCTAATGCAATAACATCTTCAGATTCCATTATTTGCTCCTCACAAACCACTTTCTCTTTCCTTTAGCTTGGCTGCAGCCGACTTGCTCCTGTTGCTTTTCTGCATTCCTCTTGAAGTCGTCCAATATTTTCTCGTGTTTGAGGATAATGGGGTGATCTGCAAAACGGCAAGATACACTGAACTTCTTTCTGCCTCCGCTTCTATTCTAAACCTGTGTGCAGTCAGTTTGGAAAGGTAAGTCAAACAGAGAGAGAAATCATGTCCATTCTACAAAATGGAATGTGACGTCCGTCTCATTAATTTCGGAATGGCTGTATCCACGTGTTATTAATGAAAAGGCAATAATAATATTCTTAGAAAACAGTTTCGTTCCTTTTTTTGTCCAGCAATAAATGTCATTTGTGTTTATATTCGTTGCAAGTATGGCATTCATTACTCGACCTAGAAAAATACCTACGTGGACAATTTTTTTACAGAAATGAAGTGCAGCCAATATTTGTGTTTTTTATGCGCACAGTTTATTTGATTTTGTATGGTTGTTTATCAGAAGCGAATGTATTATTGATTTGAACGGAAGAGCAAATTCATTACACAGTTTTAGCAAAACAAACGCGTTAAATATTATCGTTTGTGACTCTATTTATTTTTCACATTATTTCTTTAGGTTCATCGTGATTGTATTTCCCATGCGTTCTCGGTCTGTGTGTACCCAAAGTAACTGTCGAAAGGCACTATGCGTTGTGTGGGCTGTGGCTTTGGTTTTGTCATTACCAGTGATGCTAACCAAGGTAAACTATCAGTGTTTTGCTATATTCCTTCTTACTGTTTAGTTTACAGTGCAATCATTAACTGAAATGGTTGTTGAAATGGAGAAAATTAATTAATCTCCCTGACCGTCGTCGACTGTTTTGCCGTTTCCCCAATATTTGTTGCGGTTTATGTCACTGTCTGTTCTATTTCATTTTGAAGGAGGGTTACTCTGTCACCTACACAAACAATGTCACTTCAGTGAGTGTGTATTACTGCGAGGAGGCGAGCGTTAGCGAAGGATTACCTATTGCTATCTACAAATTTATTATTCTGTTTGCTGCACCCGCCTTCCTGATGATTATTTGCTACTTCCACGTAATTCGGGAACTATGGCGAAGCACAAGGAACATTCAACTTCTAACCAACTCTAAAAGGTAAGCTAAAATGCAATGTGGATTAGTCATGAAATTTAAAGCTTATATACTCATAAAGGTTAAAGTTGCACGTATTTATTTAGCCAGTAACCCTTTTTTGTTTGGTGTCTGACGTCTGATTTGATGAAACCCATAATGACTACCCAGATTACATTTGTAAAAAGCTGTTTGAAAAGCATAGCGATACATGGTCAAATACGAAACAAGGTAACGGTGTGCTACTTACAGTCTCATTGGAGATTGAAACCGAGGAGGGATTTAGGCATTTCAAAATATTTGTGTGGACTTGTGTTCAGAGATAAAATGGATGCTGAAGTACCGTTTTCCAGGAAGTGCTAAGGAAACGTACCACACGAAGCATTAAATTGATTTTCTTTCAAGCCAGTCTATCTCTTTGATCTTTGAAGTGGTAGTCATCCACTTTTTACCTACCCAAATGCATTCACGATTTTAAATGTATTTGGTCGTTGTCAAACCATATGTGGCTTCGTGACCAGCTTCATCTTATTGTGTCAAATTAATCTAGAAATCCCCTTTCGGCAACTTTAGGGAAGTGCAGAAGAGAATTCCTAGGGCATACTTTATGTTGCAGAGTCAACAAATAGTGGTCGCGAACAATTTTCATAAATGTAATTGTACTATGGTGACAAAAATGAGAGCAATCGGAGTTGGTCGAGGAAACAGTGGTACATCTAAGATAATTACTCAAATTATAGCACAAATAATTTTGAGTTCTACATGAATTGGTAAAACTTGAATTGTGGGTGTCGAAAAATGTATGGCTGCCTGTTTGCAGGTGAAACGGAACGAATTAACTTTACATAATTTTGGAAAATGAATTTTCCATTTGACCGTTTTAATAAGATAAAAAATTGATTCTTACTGCGATAAACAGCTATACGTATGGACGATTATCTTAACTGTAAAATATTACTTGATACAAAGCGCATTGAACGACTTTTTCTTCACAAATAAACACTTATTTATTTATTTATTAAAAAAAAAAAAAGTTTTTTTTTCTTTACTATTAATTGTAATTTTTTAATTCAAATCAAAATGTGAATGGCAAGCCACCTT
>JAHZMZ010004326.1:0-16864 GCA_027743805.1 Lepidocyrtoides sp. E14 | reverse complement strand
TGGATGCTTAGTGGAAGATGAGGATGATACAACGGAAGCAACAACTTGGGACTGCAATGTGGTCTTCTCATCAAAATCCGAACTGGATGAGGAAGAAAATGATGTTGCAAACACCTGCGGCTCATATTCTGACGCTTCAATAAGACTGGACGGTCCCGCAACAGAATGATCTTCGAAACTTATTGCCTTTCCTTTCCGATCGTTTCCGGACGACAGAACGGATGAAACAGACACAGTCGCCTTGGTTGGTTGGCTTACAACAGAGCTAGGTGATGGGGCACTAGTTGCTTGAATAACTATTCCAGCGGTTGAACTTGGTTTTATCTCTTCAACTGTATGGGTTATCATGATAAAATATAACGCATTTCGTACCATTTACGGACTATTCTCATTTGTGATAAGCCTGGATTATTCAGTATAAATTATTTTGGTGAATAAATCTAAAAGTACCTTTCTTAGAGGTTAGGGTCACCAGAATCTCCTCCAGATGATTGTCCATTGATTTCATTTTCCTTTGACTGCAGTTGCACTGGATTAAACAGTAACTTTGGCAATTTCGGAGCTGGTTTGCTGTATACAGGTCGTGACTGTACATATGCTGGTGGGTTTCTTGCATCCCCCGCAGCATCAACCGCATCGGGAGATAAACTTAAGCCTGAAAGTATAATGATTGGAAATTAGTACACGCAATTTATAGCAGACTATAATTAGCGTAGAATATAAAGCTGTTAAAAAATTGTGCTGTAACGGTAAATTTAAAAAAAAGTGTATATATGTGAAGGGCTGTGTATAATGTGTGTGTTTTTACATTTAAAATAGGATCTTTGATAAGGTGCGTGGTATGGTCGTAAAACGGTAAAGAAGTTCAACAACATCAAAATATATTTTATTGTTTATTTACAGTCACAAATTATCATGAAATAATTTGCGTTACTTTACATTTTCACTTTTGCCGATTCGTGCACTTCAAGATATGTGCTAACAAACGTAATTTTTATGTAAATCAAGTCAATCGTTATGTCATCACCACATCATATTTTGACAGTAAAAAGTATGTAACGCTTCCTCACACGTCTATGAACGTTAAACATGTCGTACTTAGGTAACTCCATTATAATAATATGGTTTGATCATGAATAAATATTTAACAACTAGATCATCATAGTTATCATCATCAATGGTGTCTTGAGTCATAGTACAACTAACTACATTAACGACATTGGCGTTATTATATTCGCAATAACGAACTGGTGAAATAAAACATTAAATTGTAGGTGGAAGGTGGAATCACTTATTGCGAATAATTTTAGCATCGTGTTGTCATGAAGTTATTACTACAGTTGCAACTTTCGACAAGACTTTGTTCGAAAACATCAATGCTTCGGGGTTCATATTCCCTTAAAATATAAAATTTGCAATGTTGCATGTCGCATTTATTATTAATTTTAGACTTACACACAGCCGCACGTAGGCATTTCAGTAATAAATTTTGTAATGAATTATTTACCCGATAGTAATTGATTTAAAATTTTGAGTAAACACGCTAAAAGAGCGTAGTATAAAGAATGTGGTACATAAAGTAGTAAATCTGAGAGAATGTATGAATAGAAAGAGTACGTTATACTTACAAGTGCAGAAAATATAACATAAATTAAAAATTATATAGTTCAGCAAACAATGTATACCGTCATATTTTAGATTTATTTAACAAATAATGCCAAACATGAAATATTTTACCCTTTGAAAAAAACTTTTCTCTGCATGATTTGTTATTATTTTGCTTAATAGTTTAAAGTGAATTCTATCATGCAACTGTTGACCGTTGATGTTGCAGCAGAAGAGAGGAACATTATGCAGATTGGTTGTACAGTTTGTAGAATGCTATTGTTACAACACCGTCGTTGTTTTCTTTTCTTTCGAAAATTTAAGAAGATTCTTCGTACACGCATTGTTCAACAATGTACAGAAGCTTGCGTAGTTGGTTGTTGTAATAAAGAGGAATTTGATAATAAGGAAATGATTTCAATTTTTGGCAGTAAAATGGAAAAATCGTGAGCGGTCGAAGGAAAAAAAGGTAAAATGAACTATATATTCTCTTTTCCACAAATTATATTACCATTACTACAAGAAGCTTGCAATAAAAAAAGGATGATTTTGATACTTTGATGCAATGTTAATTAATTATTAATTACCAACGACTAATTACAACCGCATCGGCAGCACTTACTTGTTCAATTTCATGCAGCGCCCTGCACAAACGCTCAACTTTAAAAGATATGGATAAAGCCCTAATGCAATGGAAGGTTAGTATTCAATTTATGACGACTTGCAAAATTCGAACAAATGTTCAGTCTAGTAAAATACGCAATCTCATTTAGCCCAGCTCAAGCATCAGAAGATTTATGTATTTAATTTAAAGATCTCTAATCTCTACATTTCAAGATCCGTATTTTCCCAGTTTCTCGCATTCAATCAAGAATCAAAATACTGGCCATGAGCTTATTGAAAATTCCTGTACTACCTGTCATGACATGTCGTGCTGTATGTTTATTTTACATTATGCTGAAATTTATCATCAGCATCTGGACTGATCAGTTTAAATTTAGTGAAAAGAGACTTGGTTTGAAGCAAAAGTTATGCCATAAAAATTAAGTAATAGCGTGACAATTGTATGGCCACATACACGAATACACCTGAGGAGAAATACCCTTAAAATAATGGTAATGAAGTGATGAAACAGGAAAATAACCAATCTACAATGTAACCTCTGCAACAACTATCTACTGCATGGTTTCTTTATGTATTACAAGTAAATTGATTGTTTTCAATAGCAGAGTGCCCTAATGTGCAACCAGCTACGTACATAATAAAAAAATCATCTTATATAAATGCATATAGTTTACAACAACTTTAAGCAAAACTGGGTATCCATCCTGTTTCGAAGATAAATAAATAGTTTATCTATTTTATTTTGCTGATTTCTGATAATGGATCTAATTTTCGATACATCATGTTCATGTTCTCATGGCGCAATAGATCTTTCGATTGCGTATGATTTTTTTGCCTGACAATTTACCCGTCTGCAAAAAAAAACAGAATTGTGGTCGGAAGCCTTTTTACAAGTGATGAATTGACGTTACGTTGAATATTTACAAAGGAAAAAAGTTGTGCTGACAGTTTCAAATGTTTTTTTTTTTTTTTTTGCAGTGCTGTAGTCACAAGCAACTGCTTGACGACTTCTTTTTTATGTGCGAAATTTCTATTCGAAATAAACTGGTGCTGTGCACAGTGAATTTTTTGGTAATGATTTTCTCAGTTGTACGCATTACCTGTTGTCAAATTGTTACGTAACATTCCAATACATTTTTGCTTAGGTATTTACGTTTATTTTGCAGATTTAATCCGATGATGCTCCTTGAGTTTTTTTTTGAGTGAGGAGTCGCCAGTTATGTCGATACCGTCTTTCTTGTCCTCTTCCATTCGAAATTTATGTTATTAGCGTTTTCATCTACACCCCAAACCAATCGGCCACCTTTGTTATGCATATCAACTTGATATTATGTTGTATGCTGTGGCTCCTCTGGGTTATAAAAACACACAATTGCTTATTTCATTTTCATAACAGATATCAATCTTATTTATCCATTGTCTATTGTTAATTTATTTTATCGAAATCATTATTAGCAATTCGTTATTTCAGATAAATGTATGTTACGTTTCGTCCTGTTGTCCTGTCCTGTCATGTCACGTTGTCAATAGTTTAGAGGAGCAGACGGAGCCGTCAAAATTGTTTTTTTAAAAAAATAGGGATGGTATGGACAAGGGACATAAAGGTAAAAAGATTGGCAAAAAGGTAGGATTCATTACATATTGTGTGCAAATAATAAGCAAATAAACTAGGCACACATACATATATTTTTTAAGCGTATCAAAACTCAAACCATATTTTTTTGGTGTCCTACTGCATTATGGAAATTTACAAATAATTATAGCTTGATTTTGAAATTATTGGATTGACAAACGGACTACTGCTTATTACAAAACGCTTCCATCACATTTATTTATGGTTATTGCCCGCAAGAAAACTGATAATGAGATGTTTATCTAATTGGCAATTTAAAACGGCAATGTCTAGATTTAAAAATATATATATTTTTCTGATTTTCTCCCCTTAGCAGCGTTTCTTGTATGTCAAAATTGCATTTCATTATATTTAAAGGTCGATCATCATCAATGCGATGTGCCCATAAAACTTGGGTTAAAATTATACATACATTACTATTGGCAATTTATTGGCACTGTCTTCTGTCTCATTTTATTTGCTTATTTAAATATGTGCAAAGTAGCATTCGGCAGGCAGGTAAAAGCAAGCAAGGACAAACACTGCACTTTTTATCATTACAATCGCTCGTAAACTAGAAATTGGACAAATTTTGCATTTCACAGCGCGAGGATCAGGCGTCAAGGTTTTGTTTGTGGCAAGGTGTGCAAATAAAAAATTGCAGTGTTCAAACTATTAATAATAGATTACAGTGGTTTGCTGTAGGTTTGTTCAGTGAAGAGCGAGTAACCTAATATTTTGTGCAAATACAACTAATTCAATCTTGTTTCGCAAGCTGCATGCACATGCATTCTTTGCCAGATACGGTGCACTGATAATTTATTTTTGTTCATTTCGTTCTGATTGCTTACGACAATATAGCTCTAGATTTTATTGGGTATTGTGAAATAGTTGTGACTATTTTTTTCCTTGATAGTAGTGCATCTTTTTGACTACGTTAATAGCGGCGACCGCGTTGATGGTGCAATAACTACGAAAATCGTGCCATAAAATTGCACCAAAGAAGCCAAATCAGTGGTATAGCAACGCGGTGCGGTGCGGTGGCGGCAGTTGTGGTGCAAACGCCAAAGCGACTGCTTTTATTAGCTCATCATCACTAATTTCCACTAATTTCCACTAATTTTTTCGCCACTTCTCATACTTAGCTTTTCCGATTGATAGCTTGAGTTAAATTTTGCTCCCGTCTGTGGAATTTCATTATCCAGTTGGGAATCCGAATTCTCTGAATCCCCCACTTCATTTTTCGAATATTGGAAAGTGGTGGAAGAGTTAGTTGCTTTGTTACGATTGTACGAAGTTGTTCCTTCTGAAAGAGTACTTGATGTTGACTGTGTTACCGGCATTGATGATGTCAGCAAATGCTTTTTAGTAGGATCTACGTCCATTAACCCTCTTGTCTGATGAGGAAATTTTCCGTAGCGTTTGTAAAAGTTGGGCACCTCATTTACAGACCCTTCCATCCCTATTCTCTTGACTATGGGTGTGTTATTGTGAAAAATGTCATTGTTGTGATTTTCATGTTGATTATGTCGAGTTTTTCCTGACAACGGTCCAACAGGCAGCTCATTCAGTGTGTCATTACGTGACGTGGTCGCGGTGGTGGCAGTTGTGGTAAGATACATGAGATCTTTGGAAAACCCTTGTGTTGAGGAACCACTACCAGCAGCAACACTCCGATTTTCTTCTTTCACAAAGTTTGCCAGCCGCATATTGCTTTTAGTGTAGAAATGAATACCTAGGCCTCCAGCTAAATTCACGTAATACAATTTCATAATAATGATAATAACACACGGGTAAACAAATCTTTGTTGCTTTTTAAGCGTCTCAATTAGATTTGAATTTAGGGCATGTAAAGCTCTTAATTGGGTTAAACACAATAATTGTCAATTTTGTGTGTGAAGGGTACCGATATTAGAATGCAATTTTTTTAGCTTTTAATAATGCTCTGCAATTATAGGCTATCGCCAATTTCACACTAAAAAAAACAGACAGAAATTCAGAATTTTGGCCGGGATAGAATGATGATGACAGGAGATTGGGTTCGTTCTCGTCTTTTTGTGTTACTAGCTTAATCATATTGGCTGCATATTAACGTGACTACGTATAGGTACATATTTGATGACCCAGTTATTATCAGTATATATCTACCTTTCATAAGAACAGAAAAGATTCACATTATTTATTTATTTATGTTTATATAATTTCTAATCAAAGTAACTATTTTTCTTGCTTCCAGCAAAAATGTCAATAAACGTTTTGGGGGAATTGCCTCTTGCAAGATGATGATGATGATGATCATCATCATCATACCTATCATCTTGTTAATTTTTTAGTGCCTAGAGGAAAACGATCAGACGATCAAAAACTCATTCAAAATATGTTCTGTAACAATGATTTTATTGGTTAAGTAATAAAACGGATTTTATTATGCATTCTGATGTGTTGTTAAAAAAAAACATTCAGAAAGTAATGTAAAGCTAAAGATTTGGTAATTACATACGTTTTTTTCTATCTCATTAGCGATCATCATTTTGCTGGGATCAGTTTATATATTAAATAGTGTACATAGTAATATTATACTGTTTGATACAAATATTTTTTTTGCTTCATTTCATTATACCCCTTCAAAACATTTTTTTCGCGATTATTTGATAATTTTATGTGTTTATGATAATTGTTGTGGAATACAAGTTTGTTTTTCATGAGCATATATCATCACCAACAAATTACAGAATGGACAGAGGACACACGCACCTCTCTTTCAAATTCACCATTTAGCGAAGAAAAAATATTGGTAAAAAATGGATAACGTAAAACATAATAAGTCGCATCTTCATTATTATCCAATAATATCCAAGTAATTCATAACAGTCACATATAAGTACCTTTAGCAGTGAACTTTAGAAGAAAAAAAAAGATGGTGAACTTAATTGCCTGAAATCGATCGTAGCCACGAGGCACTCCTTAGTATCATGTCATGTTATTATTATTTCTTACCAACTCAGAGTTTGGAAGGTAGTGCTAATTATTGACATTTTACGCTTACAATTTCTCATCGTATAAAATAATATTGACAACAACAAGCCGTGCAATTAGGAACGCAGGAATGAACAAGAGGGGCAAACGAGAACTCAAAAAAAATGTCGATAGTGAATTTTTCATCTTTTGAATGGTAGAAATGCATGTTTTGTTTTTCAAAAAAAAAGAACAATTCAAAGTCATAAACGTTTGATTGGGAAATTCAGTAAGCATTACACAAACCATGTTTGCTTAATTTGAAATTTGTCAAATAAGAGTTGTATTGTTTTTTTTCAAAAATGCTTTCTTGTGTACACACTAATAAAATTCATGAGAAAATGAATGTGAGTAGATAACTAACTATTATGTTATTATGTCTTCTTTTTTTATGAGAGTATGTAGAATATCGGAAACATTTGGGTTGTAATTATGCAAAACTATATTATTATTTTTTCTTACCTATAATGGCAATCGTGGCGAGGGAAGTCCATGTCACTGCATGAATTAAAAACCGATTTTTTTCCGCCATGGTTAAAAACCAGGTTGAAAAGTTCCAGTATTCTCAGTATTTGATTTTAAAGGATATTTCCTTGCTGTTTTTTTTTGTGGAGAACAAGGATTAACGGGTTGTCATCGTTATCGTGTTATTCTTACAAACTCCTCAGATATCTGAAAGTGAAATCAAATCTTTTTTTTAGCGACAGGTTAAAATCATAATATCAAATAACAGAGTAAAATGGGTGAGCAAGTAGCATGAGTTATTGATGTTTTTCTTGCTCAATAAATGTAACTATGTATACCAACCAGGTACAACCTTTTATAAGCCTATGCAACGTTCAAATTAAATATTTTTATAGTTTCAAGCTTATTCGTTCAAAAAATTGGGGTACGCGGAGGTACGCAGTTTAAACTACAGAGCATTGCCATGCACTGTGGTAAGGATGAACTAGTTGAGTAGATTCATCGTAATTTGCACCTTTTCTACGTGCTTATAAGATGGTACTTTTTACTTCAAAAATGTGTATCATTCGAAAGCAGAAAAAATTAAATATCTATGCCTATTTGTGAATCCGTACGCCAGTTCTGCATTTTAAAAGTATTCTGCCAATTTATAAGTTATAAAGACTAGCATGTAGCAATAATAACGATCCAAGACATCCTGAAGATACATGATGTGTTTACAACCATAAAAATGGTATGATGTAGAGATGCACCGTCATTATCACCGACGCTAGCCAAACTTTTCAGTAATAACCTTATGTAATCTGTCAATAATGAAATGTATACGTTGCATTCTTCTGTCATTTTCATGACATTCCCTTACTTTCCAAGTTCTTTTTATTACCGTTTCATTGTTAAAACGTGTACTGGTGATGAGATATCAAAATCGGCAACACGTACTCCATACTGTGCTAGTGATGAGCAATGAATGACGATGAATGACATGAAAATGTATGCATTACGTTTTCATTCCGACAAAATGGTGACTGGCCCGACAAAGTAGCTCATGGTAGTTGACTAACTAAAAAGCAACTTCGACCATTACTACTAGAATCGCCACTTTCATTTGAAAATGAAGTAAAAAAAAAGGATTTCAGTGTGGTAGTCACTTGCCAAGTGATACGACATCTAGAACTTAGCACTAAATGGTATGGACAAAAGTGGTAATGTACAACATTCCTTGAAAATGTTCAGACTCACGGAGTGCGATTTGGCAATAGGAAAATCAACATATTCATAAAGTCTAGAAACATGTGCGTCTTGCTTAAGAGTAAAAAAAATAACTGATTCGACTTTTTCATTGATCAGTTGTGACGTGTGTTTGTTTGTTGGAGAAGTACACTGCAAACATTACAAAAAAAGAGGGGTACTTAAGTATGCATTGATTTTTAGGTATGCTTGAGTTGTTAAGGAAAAATGATTAAAAATGTTTAAACTTCAAGCCCTTCTTGCACCCGACCTAATATAACTAAAGCTTTTTTTTAATGAATTCAGCTGTGCCCGAAAAAGGATTTACACATGTAAAATGAAATATGTACACGTCATAAAATCACGGTTTGGTAACCATCCTTTTCATTTTGATGACTGAGGTGTAATAAACGATTGAATGGAGGAATAGCAGAAATAAGAATAGTATCAAGGTGGTGGCAAATGAACATTAAATTGTTACCTATGTCATAACGCAAAAGTTGCTGCATTGCATGCAGTCGTATGGCCCCTGATGATGTTGACGATAATGCCGATGAATAAGTGAAGATGATGTGGTTGAAATGGAAAATGCGCACAGGTATAACACGGTCGTATGTTTATGGATGGATTGTCTAATGATTAATGCTTAAATGAGTCCACAAAATATTACACCTTCATTGGGGTTGATGGCATGACCATTATTCATCAAATAATTTTAAATTTCTCATTCCAAACAACTTATTCGCCATAAATTGTTCGTAAAGTACCATAAGTGGCGCCTATACAAATAATTTGAAATTAATTCAAACGCCATGTAACACACTCAATTTATTATTCGATTGATTATTATTAGGAACATACAAAAAAAAAGTTTCTTGATTTAAAAACGCCTTGCAATTAACAGGCTCATCTAATATCCATTATAACTTTAAAAGACAATATTTACCTACATATATATAGGTAGTTATACAGCAAATGGCACATACAGTCTAGAAGCAAGAATGACGACCTTATGCGTAGGCATAAAACGTAAAGAATAGCAGCGTGTAATTATATTCATACTAATTTAGATTTATTCCATTTTAATGTATGTAAGATGCATTTTAACGCTACATTTGCGCAATATTCTGCAAATCTTTCTGTTCTTTTCAGTGTCTTGTGGCTGGGCTGACAAATGACTTGTCGGAAGAAAGAAGGCCCTTCTTTTTAATGCACGATTCATTAATGATATGCATGTTGGCCCCACGCGGTTTTTATTTGTGTTGCTGTAGCTGCTGCTATATAATATGTGTAGTGTGTGCCATGCCATAAGGTAACTAATGGCATTTTTCTTAATAATTTTCTTCATTGCTGTTTTGAAAAAGTCCTATTTTTGTGCAGGGAACATCTTCATTAGGTTACCTTGTAAATGTAAAATGGTAATGTGTACATACTTTAGTTATTTTGGCATGACTTGATGAATTTTTGGCAAAAAAATAACAACCTGCGAGTTACGCTAACTTGTTTCATACGTGTAAAACAATTTGCTGATGAATTCAGGTGAATGCTCAAATTTTGCCTTATTACACACTTCTTTTCCACTTTTGTATTGCACGCTATTCTTTTCACCATTTATTTCACCTGACTGAATGAGAGTAGTAGCACTGACGAAAATTGTAATATATTTATGCCTAAAGTCAAGATACAAAATGAGGAAAGGAGTCCTTTTGTCTGCAACATGCGTTGTCTACTTTTAGCGTTCTACGACATCACGACACAAACCAATTGTCAACAAAGGAACGTCGGCGACAACATGGTTGACCACTTGAACGACAACAACGCTAGCAGTTTTTTTAAAGTATATTTTTCCCATCATATTTCTTTTTGCCGATATCATTTATTCGTGCGCGAGCTCGGCATTTGCACGGCGGTTATAGTTACCTTCGTTTGTGAAACCAACTTTTTAAAAATGATAGTCATGCTTAAGTTTACAATGCCCGTACACACCATATCATATTCATAACCCTGTGTCATGTCATGACTCATGACATATGTATGCATATGTGCGCCACACTTGATTAAATATCCTTAATTTAAAATTGAAGCTTGGTACATGCTACATACTTGTTTTTTAAAATAGCGATATTCTCTTCTGGCAGAGTTAAAGTTCTGCAATAATTTACAATAAACTCAGATATTATTACCACAGAAGGAACCCCTGACAGATTTAACTGCTATTTCGCAAAGTTTTTCAATTTTTCCCGTTTAATTAATTTTTGGAAAAGGTATCTCACATTATTCATAGCTTTTTTAAAATTGCGTAATCCTTCGACTAAACACTTTAGGTTTATTATTTTTGTCACAGGAATTGGTGTTTGCATTGTAAGAGTGGAAAAAGAAATTTCCATTTTTGAATGGTGTTGTTGAAAGGAAGATGATTGATTTAGGTAGCAGAGAGCATTGTGCATAACCATTGTCACTGTATCATCTTTAAATTCCATTGAGCATAATTACCATCAATGTGCAACAGAGCCGCGTATTCCATGTAAACAGACATGCCCATTTCGCTAAAGTGTTTGATTCATTCATAGCCAGAAGTAGTCAATAATATTATGATTCGCCAAGTTTGGAGACGAACCAAAGAATTGAGTAACATTAAGAGTGAACAATGCAAAACTGTTAAGTTTAAAAAGTAAAATGAACGGGTATGATGCGTACATTAATGTTTTGAAGAGTACATAATTTTAATCAATTTGTAAATGATGCTGATTGTTTAATGTTTCCAAATCATCAGGTTTGAGGGCTGTCGACAAAATGAAGCTATCACGTTTGCAAGAATATGCATCAGGATTTTTTTTTCTAACTCTCCCTTTCAATTGCAAACTGTAAAAGTTCCATTTACCTGAACGAGGTATCACGGACCTCATCATTCACATTAGTAATTTTAAGCTCTTCACGTCATACGCCAATCTCTCAAGTTAAAGATGCAGCCATATCAAATTATGCGTAGGAATCAAATTTTGAATAGTGCGTTCATGATCATCACTTTTATCTTCAGTTAGTTTTAGCCACCAAGGTAGATAAATTACAGTGATAGCATTGATGCTGTTGACCATGTCATGAAATGAAGACACTCAAAGATGCTAAACCGAGATGAAATCGATGATGATATGCACACAGAGATGATTAATCTAGCTAGACCCGTAAAACCTTCATCCTCGCTTCTTCTTCAATATGCGCAAAAATTCACTATTTAACGCTCAATTTTACAACTTTTCACACAAAAAGGTAAGTTCATTGCTTTTTAGATATTTATTCATGCAATATTTGTGCGTGAATGAATAAAATGTAAAATATGCAAAAAAATTGACAGTCATTGTCACCCAAGGTTTCTTCATTCAACTGTCATTTCGTAATCGGAAGAAAATGAAAGAATGAGTAGCATTTCCTTGGCGCTTGGCACAACAATGAATAGTACAAGACTTCATAAAAATTTAAGATAGCTACCAGTATTAATTTTGCCGAGGAAAATGTAAACTAGTTCAAGTTTGGTCATGTTTCAACCATTATTAGTTTTTTATATACTGCTGATGAAAAACACGCATAATTTTGGTAAAGTGAGATGATAATGTATTATTATAATTTACAATCCTTGTTCTTGAAATGATCCAATAACACTAAAAACACATTTTTTTGACTTTTCCTTTATACACAATACAATCGCTTTTACAAGCTTTTAATAAGAAAAACTGAAGTATACACAAGCAAAAAGTACAGGAAAAGGTCATCCCATAATTATGTAAAAACTACAGATTTACTGAAATATTATTGCTACTGGTTGTAGACTCTTTGGTTGTAGTATTTTACACATTTTACTACCTTGGGTGGATTCATGATAATGAACATCGATTAACAGCAGGGTGCAAACATCCTACCCGTCGTCATCATGTCAAATGTGGGCATGGCAGCAGGCTGAACTTGACCTTTCATAGCTCAGAGTAAGAAAAATCCTTCCCTGTCACAACGATAAGTTTACAATAGACGAATATTTGCCTGCATTATTTCAACAAAATTAATCATCGGCTAACAAAAGAGGACCAATACAAGAGCCAAATTTATTGACACGTTATGGCAGATTCTATAAAATATAGACCTACCTGCAAGCCTTTTGCTTCATATACTATACTCAACACTCTTATCATAATTTTTGCATTCGTAGTTTCACAATGCACGTGCGTGCAAGTAAGTACATATTATGTACCTATAAATAAATGCATCACTGCTAAAAAGTTATTTGGGTATCGTCGTCGCATCATCTAGCCTAATACTAATACTATAATATATAGACCTTTACCTTTTACCTGCTCAGACTAGACGGTTTTATGAAAGTATACAATTCGTAATAATAATTATGCTTGTTAATGTGCTAATAAACCATATTATTTATCATTTTTAATTTGAAATCATAAAAGTGATTACTTATCTGTAAAATAAAGAAGCTTCTAAATGAAAATTAATTCTAGCTTTGCACCTAATCACTTATCTAATCAACAGTGCGTGTAAGACACATTTTTTGGAGCATTACATGCACCCACGCCTACAAAAATTTAGGCATATAATAATATGCACATATAACTGATTTCGTTAACAAAGAAAATGAAAGGCTATAATAGGATGAACCGTGGTTCACCAAAATTTCTTACACACGATGTGCACTGAGATGACGAAATGAGCTTTCAAGTATTTTGTACAATATTTTCTCATGTAAATAAATTAGAATTTTTATTGCTTTGCGTATTATGTACAATTGTCATCATAACATAACACTGTTGCAATGCAGCCATCTGTTAAATAAGTATGTATAAAATAAATTCTGATAAACTTATTTACAAGTTGTTTACCAAAAAAACCTTAAGATTTCAACATAACTCTCTGTTGAGTCAAGTTCCCTGAAAGTCAAGCGTTTTTAATCTGAATTATTCAAATGTTGTGTGAAATTCTCTCACACCATGTTGTGTCATGAGTCATGATTAGTCTTTATAATAATGCATTCCCTACGACGATAATGTAGTGCACCACCATTACTTATTTTTTTCGCAAAAATGCAGAAAATAAAATCGTATCTTTATCATTAGCATCATCATTCAGGATAAATTTCATTCATTGATCATCATCATCATCATCGTCAAGGGTTTCCAAAAATGATCGTGAGCAGATGCAATCAAGCTAGAAAAAAAGCATGCTTAGACACGGTGATCTTAGCGTATCATCATCATGACAATGGAAAAAGAATCCCTTGAATAATAAAATCGCGCTTTTGTCCATTTTTCGACTTTTTTAAAGATCACCATGTTCAATCTCCGTCATTAGTTATTACAGTATGCACAGAATCCCCCAAAAAAAAAACCATTTTCTTCTTTGAAAATGAAAATTAAGTATTGGGGGTGGTGGTAGTAGTACAGTGTGTGAGGGACAGATAAAGATATCAAAGAGATAGTTCCATCAAATGAAACGCTTCATTTACTACGTCCTTTTGCGTTTCGCCGTCACTCTTTGAAGATGTTTGTCGAAACTACATGCTATGAACATTAACAGGTAAAAAAAGCAAGATTACTTATGCATGTCTTAATAGCACCAATCTAAAATACCCTTTCTGTTGTTCTAACATTAAAATATGGCATTGCACTGTATTATGGCTTTTGTAATAAATAGATATGCATAATATAATAACGACCCTACAAAAAAAATGAAAGACACTGGCAAGATGAGAAAATAAATAAATAATAGTAGAGGACACCGAAATTGACTGTCCTAAATTTCATACATCATCACGAGCCCCTTTTTCGAAAATTGTACCTGTACTTTACTATGACAAGGAAATGAAAAAAGGTTGTTACAAGAACTTTACATCTCTCTGTGTATCACATTAGTCATCTTTCTGACTGCAAGAAATTCAATTATCATTTTGGTTGACTAGCAAAAATATATTCGTACATACATACATTCAGCTTCTCAGTTAGCTTCACCGACTTATCTATGTGTGTACTTATCGTTTAACTTTGAAAGTTGATTGTATAATTTTAAAATTGCAATATTACTGCTATCATTATAAACTCACTTGTTACTTTTAAATCGGAAATGCAAATCTGATGTACAAAAAAATAATAATGTCATGCCGTCACACTGTCACTCTTTTTGTTCTTCTTTATACTCTCCGATGCATACAAATTCAAGAAAGGCTTGAGTAATCCTAGTAATTTTTTTTATTGCTGCATCTATATTACCACTACCATTTAATCTGTATTTTACAGTTTGGCCACTATAAACTTAATATGCCATGCCTTTATGAGTCATCTTGAGCAGAGATGCTAAATGCTGGCAGCAGTTAAAATTATTGGCTGTGAAGGGTCTCTCCATTCCATTTTGGAGTAACAACCCTAGTTGCAAGTGTGCTATTTATCTGTAAACAGCCACCACTGTACGTACAGCAAGACGATTGATATGCATTGTTTGAAAGTTTGAAAAAATCAATATATTTTTTACACAGTATTAATAAACAGTGATTGGGTGAGATAACCATCCTTCTCATCAGTGTTAACTTGCCACTCAATTTGATCTCAGTAACGATGTTAGTGTAGTTGCAAGTAATGAATGATGAGATAGTCATGAAAAGGAAGTAGAGAGATTTGTTGCAAGACCGAGATTTTCTTTATAAGACTTTCTTAGCTGTAACCGCGATTCAGTTTTTTATGCACTATATTTTTAGCCTACATGGTGGTTACCTACAAATGTCGCCATGCCACATTTTTCTTCCTACATTTTTTTATCGTCAAAAATTGACTCGACTTTTCATCCTTTCAGATTCCTTTTTCGATCATTCTGATGGTGTCTCAATAGGTGTGTTGTAGTAGCTTACATGCATAATTGTATGCATTTATGTACCTACAAAGTTGAAGTAATACAGAGGAACGTAGACTGTGTCAACGGAACGATACGATAAAATAGACCCTCATAATAAACTTTCATCATCATCATCACCATCCCCGTTCTTATCGAGACCCCCGACACTATACTACATTTGCTCTCACCTGTCTCATCATCATGATTGTCGATCATTGATCAACAAAAAAACTGAAGCACTCTCACTATCAATTTGTTGTGTTTTTTTTTCAAAGTGCATTATCAGTACCATTGCATTGTGAATATGCAGATTTATCAAAAAGAAAAACGTACTTTAATACCGAAAGTACCCTGATGATGTGCACTTTTGTTTTCTGATTGTCTGATACAAGTGCACGAGAATTGAAAAATAAATATTGCTGTATTTTTGCTATCGGTATTGTAAACGTGAAAGAAAATATCGAGAAATAAAGGAGATCAAGGGCCAGAGAGAATGTAGGATTCCTAAAGAGAGACATTGAAATCGCATAAATTTGAAGATGAGCATTAACTTTTAATAAAAAAAACTGCTGAAATACGTTTAATTTGTTGCATTTTATGAAAATGAGGCACCAATATTTGTCCTTTTTTTATTAAAGCTGCGGTCAATCTATTGTTTGTTTTTTATTATATTGCATTTAATTTTGAAATTTAATGTTTGCAAACTTGTTAAAGATGAACAGAGCGCATATACGTGTATGTTTATGTGTGCCGTGTACACGACTTTCCTATAAATATAATCAGCAGCTCATTCAGCAGTTTTCAGGAAGTAGGAGTTTTTTGTGTTGCAAAAGACAGGACGAAGTACATATATTATACACTTATTTAAAACGTTGAGTTCGCTCATGTTCTCGTTAACTATTTTTTATACCTGATGGATTGAAGAAAAATGAAGAGACGTTATTATACATACGAGAATTTTCAAAGTTCTCTTTATGACGGTGATGGCAGTGGTAACTCCTTCTGGGCTATAATGAGTAATGGCGATGATAATGTACTAATGTACACGCTGCTGCTGTCAGAATTTATTGTGTAGGAAATTGTATGCAAGTTCCCTTTCAAAACTCTGTTGCATCTTGACTGCAGCTTCAGCGCATCTTCTCTGCCGTTCTCGTAAATAATACAAGCCAAATTAGGCATGCATGGAAAGGGAAGTTGATAAATGCCGCTGTATTTTATTCTTATTGTTTGTCGTGCTTTTGTGCAGGGATTTCAAAGAAAGATAAGAAAGAAAAATACGCACCATCATGACAAAAATGGCAAATTTACTATTTTTCATGCGTTAAAGAGCCATCCTGTGGTTTTGATGCAGTTTTTTTTCAAATTTCCCAATGATGCTGCACCATTAGATGCAGGCATTTGGGAGTAGTGACTGGTGTTGAAAAGAAGAAATTAAAA
>JAHZMZ010004325.1:0-16748 GCA_027743805.1 Lepidocyrtoides sp. E14 | reverse complement strand
GATAGAACTAGAAAACCCTCCGACGGTCACTTGACGTTGAGTTCTACACCTGCTCAGTTAAAGTCAGCACTGCACAACAACCCCAAATCATCTGCTAATTTACGCATGAATACTAATACTTTACCGAACAGTTCAAATTCCAGACGCCGAGCTGGTCCTCTGATTTCCCCGCATGACAAAAAGTCCCCTGCTTTTCATGAATCCGAAGCGACGCAGGAGCTTAGCGGAACGTACATGCAAATAGACTGTAAAGCCATTAAAGATACTGAGACAAGGTCGCAAACTCTCAAATTACCAAATAGTAGGAAAGGCGTTGGCATTGCGGCGGCAGAAGGTTCCGTAGAATACAAACTTATCGACCATGTTAAAACAAAGGCGTTGAACCAAATGAGGCTAGATAGGGAAATACAACTTAAAACAAACACAACCAGGCACTAAATGGTAATCCAAACTTCGCATTCGTAGTGTACATCGCAATTCTCCAAAGTGGATAATAAATATCAATTATCAAGCTTTCACAATTTAGATGCCTCGGGTCTTGAACCAACGAATTACACAACTGTCAGACTGTTTCGTTATTCTAGTTCTACATAGTGGATACAAATTGTCTTTCGACTGTTCAGTTCTTTAGAAAACAAGATGCATAGGTATTTAGAATTTTAAAAAATGGAAGTAATAGTTCAGTTTTATTTACGCATAGACATTGCCTTACATAACAATCAAAGCCTTTGAAACAGATCGAAAGTCGTAACTATTAGATTAAGTTTGTCGCTTTACTTTTAATATTGTTAGGATAATTATTGTTCTTAAGCGTCTTTAATAGTGTTCGTAACAGGCATAGTTTTTTTACTAGTATTAGGAGCTATGAAATTTTGAAGAAAATGTACATTTCATATCCGATAAAACTCCGATATCACAAGTGTACCATTCTGAAGAAACTGTATGCCTGTTCACCAGGTGATCTTCAATGCTTTAATTTAATAGGTAAAAGGACAATCTTTTCGCAATACGCATTGTTCAATTTGTGCTTTTTAGGAAGCTTGGAAATAATGACTTTTTGGGTGGTAATTAATTTATTCCATACTTTTATAATGTTCTGTCTTCGTACGAGAAGTAACTATTCTGCGCCAACATATTCAATGTATGTAAATATTCAAAAACTAGTTACTAGTTATTGCTAGTTGATTCATTAGAAAAGCACATTACTTGATCTCTTACGGAAGACATCTTTAAAATTTATAGCAGTTATCGTTTGAGTTAAATTTAAAGGAGACAAACATACTGCTACAATTAAACCCATGAAGTGTGCCGCTTGCAGTTAAGAAAAGTAATGTATTATTCTATTCTTTAAAATAAAAAATATTTTAGGCAATGTATCTTTCGCTTTAACTGAAAGCTAGCAATAAATTGGGCAGGGTTTAGTTTTAGTAGATAGATTTTTTAGAACATAGTAAGTACATCAATGCCAATACTAAGCAATCATTTCTATTAGTATGTAAACTTTACTTGTTTTTCATTATAGTACGTATTTCTGTACGTAATTTTCTATAAAATGTCTGTACATTCATTTGATCAGATAGGTAAACCGTTTGCATGTCAGTGCATAAAGTAGACATTTTTCTAACTACGGTGTATAATGAATAAGTGCTAAATACCAATCATTCAATTAATAATAATCATAACTATGCATAGCAGTCAATAAAGGTGCACTGTAGCGGCGACAAAGGTAAATGGAGTGTAACAACTATTAAAATTTTTGATTTTTAATGTAGTGCCTAGATAAGTTTTAAGCTCATTACAAACTACTAGTTTAGATTGAATATATAAATTAATGCAATAAACACAAATTCGATACTCCAGGTATCAACAATAATATTGTCCTTCGTAGAGGGCTTTTCGAATATATATATTTAGGCATGTACTCTTCAGACTTTAATTGTAGTCGAGTGCTGCAGCTTTCTGTAATAGCAATCATGTATTTAGCAATATCAATAGGGCACGAAATACTTCATTTAAAAGTAATAAAACATAAAATACAAACTCGTTAACAAACTTTTGTAAACTTGATAGAACAAATTCAATGCTTACGAAAATTTAAAATCTAATAATATGTCGGCCTGGTGATCATTATGTGATTGGATACATATTGGAATAAATGTAAGAAAGTACTCATATTGCGCATTTACGTATGAAAAAAATATAAAAAATAATGTAAATTGTAGTAGTGTTTATGGGGAGATATTTGTGACTTCTATACTCTGCTGATAATAATTTGTAATGTAAAGAGAAAGTACGTAGAGTTACTTCTGTATAACAGTGAATATATGCTGGTGATTGTTGCGAGATATGTAAAGCGGTATTGATTTATCTGTGCACTAAGGTGGCTCAAAATTTTTGTCTACGACTTTGCTAAAAATTGACTGGATAATTGATTACGGTGTGCAGATTATGGATCTATAATATTTAAATATTTTTGCTGATTAAAAAAATGTTAAAAATGATTAACTGTTAGGTTTGTTGGCTTCTGGTTGGCGCCCCGATCAATAAAAATGTGAGATTAAAAATTACAGATTCGTAAGCTACACAGCAAAATCTATCGTTATGTCATGTAGTATTGAAGTCGGAGGCATAAATTTAAAGCTTCCTTGGTGCACGGATAAATTAACACGCATTTTACGTAGAAAGGATGTAATTGTAAAAACGTGACAAATATCTGTATTGAATGTAAGATACATGCAACGATTAAGTGTGTAGGGGGATAAACGAAGTATCAATAATTATCTCTGTAGATAGATGTAAATAGTATTCTTCTATTGTGAAGACTGACCCTGAACGCAACAAATTGTAGTGAAATACTTTCGATACATCTCGCGTTTTAAAATATTGTGAAGAGTCATTTTAATTACTAAATGATGATCATCAATCTTAAACCTTTCTGTAGAAAAACCGTTTATATTCTTTTGGTCAATTAATGTGTTAAACATGTAAATAATTTATTTAGTTTTCAATTAATTTTAAATAGTGTATGGACCATGGTGACGAGTTTATGCCATTATTGTCATTGTTGTTTTCAGTCATTCATAATATCAATGTCAATTTCATGTAATAATTTAATAATAATTATGCATTCTAATATCTTTCGTTCTGTAACGATATCAATGTTAATAATAATTACTCCATATCAATAAATCATAAATATTGAGGGGTTGTATGAAAATCAAATCAGTTGGACGTCCAAATTTATTTTTTTACTCGCCAAGAGTCATTTGGTTGCATAAGAAAACCGAAACAACTTTTCATATACTCGGATATCCACCTTCCATTCAAATTTAATCATATTGAATCAACGAGTAAAAACGGTCGTTTCACTCCACCACATTACAATGAAAGTTACATTACTAATGGCAAAGCAGTGTCAGTAGTGGGAACGATAAATAAATTATTTGAGACTCAAATTTTGAGCATAACATTCGTCGGATTAGTAAGTGATCCTCTGATAACCAGATGAAACTAAACCTTGGTAAAACTAATTTCATGGCATTAAGCACGCATAAAAAATGCTTCCCTCTGAGAATAAGCCAAATCATTCGCATAGCAACAAATGAACTGCATAGAAATACTTACCTATATGACAACGCAACTATGCAAAGCTATAAATACTGTATCCTAATGCAAAATGTAACATTTCTTTACATTTCAATTGTAATCCAGGCTTATATATCTGTACTTTCCCACAAAAGTAATAATGCATTTTTAGTTTTACTACACAAACTAAAAATGCATGATAGTGTCAACAAAATTATTAAAACCGTTGCACGTTTTGTATTAAAACGTCCAAGCAAGGATCCTTTCAATGCGTGTCACTAATATTTTGTACTTGAAATTTAAATTTCTGATGCATCATCATCAGCGATGAAAGTTTAGGGTCTACAGTTTATATGAGGAGCTTGATAAAAAATAGTTACATTGTAGATGCTTCATGATGCTTACAAGTTATAACAACCTTGCTCTTGATTCCGAGCAACGAAATTGATTGAATGCAACCTTACAACTATTATTGCATTTTTACTCGTAATTCAATTTTCCTTTTTCTGATTTTACTCCATTTATGACTACATAAACTGTCGCACAGGGACAAAGTGCTACAAAACTCTTTCATCTTCGCAGAAGCGTCCTTTGTATTAGTTGCCCAGTTGTTATACGGTATTGCGAACTTGTATAATATGTATGTAGTTTGTGATGCAATGACAGCTAACTGACAGTTGATAATGTTTTGACGCTGAAAACCAGTCAATAGTTTCTCTGTTCATGAGGGCTTAGGTAACCAGTTATCTTCTAATGTGTAGAATTGTATTATATAGTAGCGTCGTCGGTACGGGATACTTTTTCAACTGTTCTCACGGCTCTGCTTCCTGCTGAACTTTTGGCTTTGTTATAAG
The DNA here is from genome assembly GCA_027743805.1 of Lepidocyrtoides sp. E14. NCBI lineage: Eukaryota > Metazoa > Arthropoda > Collembola > Entomobryomorpha > Entomobryidae > Lepidocyrtoides > Lepidocyrtoides sp. E14. The sequence continues at coordinate 12,309 of JAHZMZ010004325.1, read as the reverse complement.
TTTTTATTGAACGCATTGAGGTTTAAAAAGTTGAGTTAATTTTTTTAACATAGTTAAATAATATAAGCTGATAATGTTTACAAACCATTGCAATTTGTATGTAAGCAAACCACGTAATAAAAGGAAAACAGAATATGAATGCAGTGTCAATTAGTAGCAGAGAGTGATCCATGTATGTATTTATATAGCTATGTGAACCGTATTAACGTAATCGCTCAATGAAAGAATGAGTAATTCCTCCAACAACACCCAACTTGGTTAAGTATTATTTACTGCGAAACTTTCATTTTTCAGAACAATTATTGATGTCATTATCAAACAATATCTGGTAACTATCTAAAGCAAAAATCGAATGAGCGATGATTTGTTTCTAAACATAATAAAAAGTCCATTTTCTCACAAATATTTGTCACTTTTCGGAGAAGCTGTACTAAACTAAACTAATCACGCCCGAGATAAAAAAAAAACAAATTACATACATATTTTCATTTTCTTCCATTATGATGATGAGTGTTACAATTATCACGACAACAACATCAACTACATTTTGTTGTCTACTGGTTATAATCAGGAAGACTATTAGATTTGGTTTAGGAATGTTGATAATAGCATGAAAAATTCCATCGCGAGCGTCTAATAAATGTATTTCTTTATATCATTGCCCGGTCAGCGATGACGGCAGTAAGTCAAAACAATGGCCAGTTTTATCTCCTGGAATATACATAATTGGGCAAAAGGGTCTGCAAACATTAATCGATATGAGTTTAGATTCAATGCGTTACTGGTTTTTAACTTGTCGTTGGCACGTGACCTTAAAAAGTCAATTTACTCTGCCTTCCATTCTTATTTTTCACATGCAACATGAGAGAATGGACAAGAACGAGGAACTGGATTGTCATGAAAAACATGAAAGGAGGGCCACACAATAACTCTCTGCTGCGAAAGAAAAGAGTGACCACATTCATAAGTAGTTTCTTGATGGATCATGCTTGAATTGAAAAGTATCAGTCAATCCACATAGTTTACTTCTGCAGTAATGAGATCAAATACTAATTGTAATTAAATTACCACATATTTTTGCCAACATAACGATCTGATGGTTTATACATGCTGTGTAATGCACTGCAGGTTACCTTTTGTTCACCTTGGTGATCGATTGCAATCGATTGGTAATCAACCTGAAAGACAAGCAAGGTGGAGTTACATTTTTGGTACTTTACTTACCGAATTTTTTTTTTGCAGTGTTGTGTGGCAGTTGTAGATCCACGACAACGTGGCACTTGTTGTAATAATAATTACTCACCTTGAAAATCAGTGTGTTCCTACAATGCTGATGAATAAAATCGAACGATGATGATGTTGATGATGAAAATCATTATTGTTTACCCATTTGCAATAAATCAATTTCACACTGATGAAAGGGAGGAGAAGTAAGGAAACTACTATTTATCCGCACAACCATGAACAACATTACGAATTATAGATGCTTCACAGTTTCAATTTTCTGAGCTAAAACCGAAACGTGAGTGCGTCGTTACCTGTTTTGGCACGGAGTCTTTCCTGGCTGATGATTTACTGAGGACGACGGACGTCTCTCTTTAAACTAAAATTTAATGCATGGGGTGATAGTAATGATTTCAGTAAGTAATTATCTACCTATATTATTTCATTTCAAGTATAAAATTTAAAACGGCTTACAAGAAAACCTGTTGATTTTATTTGTAAAATATTACGGAATGTCGATAACGTCATAAGTGTTAATTAGCAATTCTTCACACAAGCTGTATAATGATTTGTTGAATTGCAAGCTACAAGTTACAGAAACTAATTTATATTTTTCTTGTAAGGTCACGTTAATGAAAGATGGAATAAAATTGCTGAAAGGAAAACGTTACGTGAGCTTTCCGCAAATTTACAAATTAAACCGTTTATTATTATCCCATCAATTTTTTTCTGACAGGCAGGGTAAGTCTACAAGCACGAAAGCTGTTTGTTCTCATGTTTCTGGAATCAGAATGAAATAGTAAGCAGGTCAATGCGATGATCATGCATTGTTGTTGTTTACATATACCATCTAATAAAAAATACTCCTATGTCCTAGCTGGATATTATTGTCAATCCACACGTGTTATCAATAACAATCGTTTTATGACAATGGGTTATTATTGGTAGGTAAAACATATATTAGCACTTATTTTCTATTATCCAACTAAATTTTTAATGTTTTGAAATGAAATTGAAACTGCGCGTTAAAAGGTAATCATCGTTCACACTACGTAACCCTCATTGCCATCGTCACCATCGTATTCTAATTTTATCTGCATTATTGCTTTTCGCCCTTTTGTGCAAGTGCAAGTTGGGCAAGCAAGAAGTTAAAAGGAAAATTTAATTCTCTCTGTTTCATTACAAACACAGCATTTTACGCTCACACGGTGGTGGTAAGGTGACACAATCACAGCAGATAAATACTGTTTTAAAAAAATTGTCATCCTCCTCCTCCTGGTGTGCCTTTGAAAATCACTTTGAATGTTCGCATATGTCATCGTCATACACACACAAACTTCCTATCATGACAACAAGTAAACGTTGAGCTCAGAGAGAGGATCATCAGAGTATCTCGTCATGATGATTGTTGTCGCATCTTATCTTACCTTTGTGACTTCACGGTTGACACGTGAAGCATGGATATTTTATAACCAGTCGTCAGGGTTAGTATTACTTTATGATTCCTCACGTTTAAACCTTTGTCACAGCCTCCAAAAAAAAAACTTCTTGATCGTCTCTCACACATAACAACATGTCTCCTCTCTGTAGTAGTTGTTCTTCTCTTTTTTCCTTGTTTTACCTACAATGATAATAATAGCGACAACATTGTCATCATTCCTTTTAAATGTTTTGCGACAAAACAGGATTTAAGGTTGAGAATTGAATAACAACAATATTCATGGACTCTCTCTCAGGAATTGTATAAAGTCCTCCAACTTATGTAACATTGTAATGTAATAGTCATGAAAAAAGAACACAAGAGAGTGTGTACCACCATGCAAAGGTTTTAAAAAAAGTAAATTGTAAAATACGGATTTTAAGAAAAAAAATGAGGGTTTATTTTGTTCTTGCTGTACAAATACTGCAACTCTGTTGTTTAGAGCTAGGCGTGCTTTTAGTAATTTATTGACAGATTACTCACTTTGATGGCAATAATCATGGCGATAATGTTAAAGTTAAAAATAGGCATTGGTAAAAAAAAAATATTTCAACTTAATTTATTTAAACTCATGTGCTAACTTGAGATGTGTATATGATAATGATAACCATACTACTACATAATATTTTCATTTAGGTAGTATGCTCACGTTTTACAGGCATTCTCACTCCCATAAAATCGGAACTAATGGAAGAACTTATTTTAATTTAACTCAGATTAGAATATATTATTATTACACATCCAAATATGCTACTTGACGGTAACCATTCATATTGTATAGCATTTAAAAATGCAACTCATATAATTTTCTTTTTTAACGATTCGCGGAACAATCACAATTTTACATGATGTGGTATACAACGTGTTTAAAAAAGGACGTTTGATTATGCACGATGTGATGATATATATTATTGCTGATATCGACTTTGATACGATGAGAACGATAATACTTTTTACATTGTTATTACTGACACACATAATTACAAGTTATGTTAAGTTCAGTATATTACATTGAGTTAGTTTTTTTTGTACCATTGAGGAGATGTACAATGTATGGTACATAATGTGCACAATCAGTCAAACTTTAAAGTAGTAATGCATGGAAGGTAAGTTACAATACAGTATTATTATGCATTTCGTTTTAGGAACTAAAAAATAATAGACAAACCTTGAAAGCTTCCCAAGTCCGTTTCTTTTTTTTAAGTAGAATCAGATTAGGGTATCAATTGTTATATGATATTATGAATAATGTTATGATACATTGACTAATGTACGTACAACGTTAACGTGAAGACTTTGTTGTGCAGTTAATTTTTGCACATGCAATAATTCTTATTTCCCTGTCTCTTCAGTGGGTTTGCAATGGCATAGCTTCCATTTGCAGAAAATGCTTGCTCGCACTGCTGCATTCCTAAAGCATGAGTAGTGTTTTCTTCCTTGTAAAATGCATATTAGTTAACATTTTTAGTACCAGGTAATAATAATAATAATAATAAAACACCACTGCCTGAATGTAACCTATCGTTAGAGGGGTAAAAAGAGAGAGAGAGAAACAGATTTCTATCTAATGTGACAATTTACATTCAATAGGCGTGGGAGCCCTTATAGGATCTTTTTTTCCTTTATGACAACGGAAGGGAATATAAATAAGTACTTGAACATACTTCATGTTCTTGTAGCAGTGAGTTGAAGTAAAGCAAAGTTGAAAATAATAATAGTGGTGGTAATAATAGTAACGCTGATTAATGGTCTCGCTTGTTGTTGTGTTATGTATGAATGTCCCCAAGCCAGTGCCATTATCTGTACCTTGAGACTTGGCTGGTGTAATAAAAAGGTACACACACATAAGCAGCATCTGTGGAATAGCTAGATATTTTTTTAAGTATTTACGTAGGTATACACAAAACGCTGTAATATGATAATGATGATTATAGCATGGCTTATTTAATTCTCATATTATACATTATTTTTCACTATTTACCTGTTTTAACTTTAGTCTCGTTGAATCACAGAAGCAGCAGAGTTAAATAATGTAGTTTTGTAGTATGGAGCGAGGACTGACAAAAGTAGCAAGGTAGATAATATGCAATGCATGTAAAAAAAATATATCATCATGATGACGATTTTGCTATTGTTTTCTTTATTATGATTGGATTGCATTGGCGGATATATTTTTTTCACACTTACATCACATCACTTTCTTAATAACTTCCTTCGTGATCATAACTAGTCTTGTGGTAGATTTTAAGTTAAGTTTAAAATAATAATAAGCATTTAATCCTGAAAAGTGCTTAATATACTGTTGCCACCAAGTGTATGAGGAACCATTACAAAGTAGGAACCCATCTTTCCTGTCGTTACATTTTAATTAGGCATATATTCTTGATGACGCTGATGAGCACTTCTCCGCTATCTTTTTTTATGCAAGTGTTATGTTAAGGCTGAGGTGGCGATGGTGATGATAAATTGTTATTACACTTTAGTGTTGTCTTGTGCATCTCTGCATCCTGCAAAGAAATTAGCAAAGAAACAATGTTTGTATTATTCAGGTGGCTTAGATGTTTGACCAAATTTGGTTATAATGTGATATTTATAATTATGTTTCTTCTTCGCTTTGCCCTCTCCCCTTTAAATACACTAGTTGTTAATTTTGAGATTAACTTGTTGTCCAAGTCCTTGTTTTTGTTCTTCTTGGCAACTTGGCGATTGGCAACATCATACACGCATTGACACATCTCTCTCTCTCTCTCTCTCTCACCCTCTGCTCTGTGCTGCTTGCTGCTGTGTGGGTAATAATAGCCAATAAATGACAAAACCTTCAAATTTTTATGTGCGCACACAACACACACATACATAACGTATCGCACATTTTCTCTAATTCCACACAACAAAGAGCTACACATACATAATAAATACATGGCTAGTTAAAAAATGAGCTTGACATGCTGTTACACACACTGTGTAATAATTGAACAATAATGTGTACACATTAATGCATGTTACTTTGTAGCTATAATGAGCATGGATAAATTGGGCTTTAAATCACTTTTAATTTGCTCAGAAGAGTTGCTCTCCTGAAAAGGTTGCTAAAGGCAGCTGGTTTGATTAGCAGCACTGAAAATGAATGGCAGTGGCAATGGCAATGGTTCTGGTGGTCTAATAATGTCAACGATGATAATGATGTTTTTTTTAAGAGCAGCAACAACGCAACGTGTGCATGCATAAGCAAATCAATAGTATGCGCGTGTGCTGCTGTAGCTACCCATATTCACAAAAATTACTGAACTGATGCCAGTAGTGCATTGCTGCAGCACAAATCATAAAAAAAAAGTTAAAGTTAACAAAGTAATTAGTCTGTTCTAACAATAAAAGTAATAATGAGTAGTAATATAGAACTCGGGCTGTACAAAAATAAGTCAGAATTGGTTGGAGGACCTCTATGATGTGAGAGTGCGTGAGCGTCCATGTCTACGTGTGTTTTAAAATGTCAGGGCTTTGAAACTAGATAGTTATTGGTTGTCAAGAAATAGATGATAGATTTTTTTAGAAGTAATTAGAGACCGTATTATATTTAGTAGTAATGATTTGCAAAAAAAAGGGAGTGGAGAAGTGGAAATGAATAGGTACATAAAAGTTGTGTAGGTATGCCTCCATCGTCCACCAGAACAATGTGCAATCTAAGAGAAAGACAAATAATGCATGAAGTTCACAAACAAATAAACTAGCAGTAATGGGAGTAAGTAGGAGCCCAACAGTTTTTCCACCAAGATCATCGTTTATCTTCACCATAATCATCATCATCATCATCATAATGGTTGCACAAGTGCACGACTGACTGTTCACTAGCCTGCCATGCCAGTGCCAACACCGAACAAATAATGAACACAAAAACAAGTCTTGTTGTGAGGCATTTTCCCTTAATTGTAATGGCAATTTAAAGAATGACCACCACCAGAGTATTTTCGTCTTAAAAGGATTTACCTTATGTGATTATGAAGTCATGATTATAAATTATGAAGTATTGTATATCATGGAAAACCGTTCATGTTGATGATGTTGTCGTCACAATAAAAAAAAGTGTGTAGCAACCGAACAACTTAACTGAGCATATAAACTTGATGATGAGTGAGTTGATCTAGTTTACTGTAACCCTTGTGTTGTACAAGTACATTAAACTGATAAGGTAATCATCACACTCACCGGTGTGAATATCCAAAATAAAATTGCAGTACAAATTGCGTTGATTACTACTATTGCTCTCTTTCTCCCTCTGTCTCTCTCTCTCTCTTTCAGATTAGGTTGCATAAAAATAATTGGGGACGAACATATATTAATATGCTTAATGACTGCGTACTTTTAAAAAAATTACAGGTTATCGATACAAACTCGATTATTGATTTTTTTCCACGTACTGAGATGCTCTTGCTCAAAAAGGAATTTCAAAATAATTGCAAAGAAAAAAATAGCAGGGTACGATGAACGATGGTGTCAAAAATACAATTGTATAAAATAATTTGCGCTTTGTGGCTAAAATCGATAAATGGATGAAAAATGTTGGTGGCGCGGCAATGATAATAGCAGGTTACATAAAATGCATCAATTGGACTACTTTTGATTTCTGACTGTTAAGAAAATACTGTCTAGTTGGCATATATATTTTTTTATATCATCACTAGTAAAATATTCCTGCCATATTAGCACATGGCTACTACTATCATGTGCGGATCAACTCAGCTAGTGAATATTTAACTTAATGGTCGTTATTCATTGACTTCTGCGTGTTACAACGAGTTGTCCTTTATATTCAAAAAAAACTTGACAACTTTGGATCACATCATAATGTGTAAGTAAGTAAATGCAAAAAAAAATATTTTGGGAGACCAAGACGATTCCTTATCTTACAAACAATGCGTATGCAACGTAATTTCTACAACTATTACAACTGCAACAGCAGCAAATATGAACATGCATGTATGTATGATAATGATGATTGCAACTGCATGGCTGCTGTTGCGCGAGTGTTAGAGGCTCGATATTTTTTTATAAAGAGCAGGTGGGGAGGTACCACGCCTTGCTTAGCATCAGAACATTAAAAATCGCACAAGAAATGAAGTAGCAGTTTAGTTGGTTCTGATGTGATTGAGAAGAAAGGGAAGCTATAGGCGACTGCATGAATCGGCCGGCAACGCAAAAAGAAGTTTTGTCTTTTTTTATAAATAATAATAATAATAATAATAAAATGTATCAATGCTAAAATCCTAACAACACGGATTTCAAACAGTAGCGTAATGAGGAAACAACAGAGAATGCAAACAGTTCCGAATTTTTAGTAATGGTAATTGTAGCATTTAATTGTAGATAATCTCGTTACCTTGTTAAATGATTATGTTTGCAAAAAAAAAAACGAAAACTTTAAGGTGTCGAATGTTACAAATGCAATAAGGCAAAGAAAAGAATGATTAGAGGAAAATGGAAACACAGACATTCATCGATATAACAAGTTTAAAAAGTAAAAAAGGCTGTTGTGAGAAGCTATCAGAAGAGGTACGACTAATAATAAGTGCATAAACATTTATAACGGGCAGCCGGTTGACTATTTAATCGACATCGTGTGTGTGCTCTCTGCTGAAGTGATGCTGTTAATATTATTACATTCTAATAAACTGAAAGATTATTATGTTATTTTTTCATCATCATGTAACCAATAAACAGTACTACCGGAGCCAATGTTAAATTACTCGTACATTTAAAAATTGAAGCTTTTTGACCCATTTTTTATGGCAACTGATCTCACGTGATTATGATTGCTTAACAAACTACTGCAAATTCATAGGGGAGAGAGTGTGGCAGAAAAAATTAGCTTACTTGCTTCTCTTCTACTTTTATGAAAATGATAACACAACTAATTTTTTTCTCCTTTTGTTTTTCTTTCCTGTATGCAGCATAAACAGAAAAGAATGCAGGTAAATTTGACTAGATTTTTTTATTATTATTTATAATAGGAACTGAATGCATCATGTAACTGCATGTACATTGCGCACTGTATGACGTCTATGATGATGATAAATACATAATAGACTTAAAGCCGGTATCAGATCGACCAAAGAAATAGTTGAGACATTAGCGAAAGAAAAGGTGTGCTTTTGACAAGTGATAATTTTACGATTTCCCACTGAGAGTTCAGCGTCGTCGCTCGCACCGACTGATGACGATGATGTCCATACTCACAACGCAAGCATGAAATTACTACATGCAGCTTTTTGATGATTAAATGTATCTCTCCTCCTCCTCCTCCTCCTCTCCTAGTGGAAACATAAAGTAGCCAAATGGAAAAAATTGAAATGTAATCTACTCCTCCGCCATCATGATCATCATCATAATCATCATATCACCATAATATTAAAAAATAATATTATCTCTAAGGTCTTTTATGTCTCTGTCAAGTAAAAAATCTACAGCATCTCTTTCATATCAACGATATTTTAGCGAGTAAAGAGCAATAATATATAACGGCATGACAGCTATTTTCCTTGAGTAATAGAGGAGACAAGAAGGAATCATGTTGATTTGTTATTACTTTTTGGATATTTTTATGTCACCGCTCCTATGGATTCACATTTTTACTTACTCAACAACATCACCACCAACGTCATTGTCGTTACGTTGTTGCAACCACATTTATTTCTCTGCTACTATGTATTAATAATCGGAGATTGTAAAAGTCAGGTAGTATATTAGTAATAATAATAACATCTCTCTAAACATTTTATTTTTTTGGTCTGTATGCAGTTTGAAGGGAAAAAAATCATAAATAAATTTGTGTATTTTTGCAATAATCCAAGAATGTGAACCAAATGTGTCACTCGTAAACAATCCACTTTTCTTAATAATAATAACGATGATGATGATGATGATATCAATCTCGTCCCCGTAAAAATAAATGATTGCAGATTCAAAGTTGATTCTCATTTAAATTAAATCATTTGACAGATATTTTTATTCTCTTGTCACAAAAAATCATCATCATCACATCACATCACAAAAAACATATCATCGCATACCAGTAGTTAAATATATTTTTTTTTACTTTATACATACGTCATAATATACAAAATAAGGATATAAACTATGTACATTTAATTTTTGAGTAATCATTTAACTGAATCATTCTTCCTTCTCTTCGACTACTGCTACTTTTACTGTTTTAGTAGTTATAAGTTATAACAATGGTGTTTCGCCAGAATGTAATCTAGAAAGGTAATATTCTTAAACATATGCATAATTGTTGTGTATATCTATGTCTGTCTGTATGTATGTATATAATATGCATGTATATAAAGTGTACGCGAAGATCATTGCAAAGATTTTCGTCGTTGTATTAACTATTTTTGTTTTAAAAATGTATAACGTAATACGGTGACATGGCAGCAGGGCATACCACAATTGACATGATAAAATCAACTGTCTTTATAATTGTAGGCATATATTTCAGCTACAGACAAACTAGGGTAGAAAATTTGTTGGAGATATAGTTAAGTGTACATTATTATCAAAGGGGAAAACATTATAGTAGCAGCAGCAGCAGCAGAATCACGTTAGTAGCAGTAAAAAAATATAATAATGATAATAATAGTAGCTGGTGTGGAAAAGTAGTTAGCAGCCGGCATCGTCACAGTTTATGGGTCTTATCGCAAAAGAAGCGTAAAAACAAGACTTTGATTTCACTCCGCAAACTACTTCATTTCATTATTACATTAATGTACAGTCCACTCCACTACTACTACTCCATTCCCACTCGTAGCGATATAGGTAACAACAACACTACAAGATTATTAATGTGAGCTCTCTGCTCTCCTGTTGTGCTGGCGACAACGACACTTGATCACAATAACGAACAGGGATTTTAAAAAATAAGGTGCTGCTGTATGCAACAGAAGCAAATAGCAGCAGGCGTTCAAAATTTAAAAAAGTAAAGCGTACCATAATAGTGTGGGGTCACTATTTTTTTTAAACTCTTTTAAACGCACTTACTCTTTTTTTTGTTTCGTACGCTAAATTAAAACAAATGGCCATACTAGATGAAGTAGGTGTGCAATTATGAATGGTGTATGTATGTATGTGTACATGAATTGTTTTTATGGCTTGAATCTGTATGGTCACCACATCAACCAATAATAAAATAATTATTATAACAATAGTAGTAACATTGTATGAACTACTTTTTTCAATAAATTTGAATTATAGACATATAATATAACATTTATACAAATATAAATAGTTTTTAAAAGTCAGAGGGATAATGTTGCAGAGCAAACGCTCATAATCAGAAGTCGTTAATTTTTGGCGAAAAATGGAAATGCTGACAGAATGGGTTCTGTCGTCGTTCGTCATTATGCAATTATGGTTTTTAAAGTAGACAAATTTTTTACCGCGAAAATAGACTGATTATCAGTTTTGGAGATAATGGAGATAATGATAATATAATAGCATGTCTGGTAAGGTGCTGTTCTTTTTATTCATATGCCACCTTAGCTATTTGCCCCATTTGTCATGGTCTGCTAGCAATCAAATCATTTCCTCATAAATCTTTAACAGGATTAGCGTCTTCATAGATTTATGGTAGTGACTAGTGACTAAAGGACGACGACAGAGAGGCGTAGTGTACATCTATCTTGTCAAAGTCATTATTTTGTAGATGCATAAATACAATTCGTCATGATGACTATAAAGAGTCTCAAAAAATGCAAAGTCTGTCGTTCCTTTTCAAACTTTTGTACAGTACAAATAGCAAATCTTTAACGGGCCAGCATTTTTACACGTACGCCTTAAAGTCAAATGATCCAGATGACAAATGAGCATTTTATTGCACAAATTTCAACCCGTACACAAGAAACCTGTCGTAAATATTTAATTACTTTGACAATTATACTGTACAGGTTCTCTTAATTTCTACCTTGTAGAAATGGGAGTAGAAAAACGTAATTGGGAAATTGCATGCACATAATTAGTATTTAGTTTTTGTCCAGGGCCAAAGAACAAATTGTAAGCTTACAAACAATTACAAATTGCTAGATTTATCTAGATTACTGAATTTGTAAAAGATATATGGAATTACAATAGTTTTTTATACAATGCCGTTTAGATATATTACTGATTCAAGCATTATAAATAGTACATGATTGCTGTTTCATAGAGCAACGCCACATTGTCAATGTCAACCGTATGGTACCCTTCCTAGTGAAATTCTTGCAAGCTACACAACCTTTTTTTTCCTTGTGATGGACAATGGAATTTTTAAATTAATTTCATCATTTTTTTCTAATTAGAATTCACCAACTAGTCGAAAGCCAGAAACGCTTTTTTTTCTAGAAGAGATACAAACAATCCCTAATAATAATTAGCTATCCACATGAATGCAAAAGTTGATCAAATCAATATATGATATTTTTCCTGAGTGCAAAATGATGTAGGAGCGAAGCGAGGAGCGGCTGCGAGATTTGATTGTAAAGTCAAATGATCATCATTAGAAATCAAATATAATGTGCTCGTGCTCACTTACCATCAGCCCATACTATAATTATCTTCACCTACACTTCATCTGGAAT
>JAHZMZ010004324.1:0-10562 GCA_027743805.1 Lepidocyrtoides sp. E14 | reverse complement strand
CTTATTGTTGGTACGATAAAAAAATAGAAGCATAAAAAAGCATAGTCCGAAATCTTGAAAACGCAGAATTTGAAAATTTTAGAAGACAGAATAGCTGTTACTCTGAGGCTATCTCCGATAGTAAAACATAAACAAGATACGAGCTCCAAAGCTAAGCACATACCGAACCGATGAATCGTGTACATGCAAATGCATGCATGTGCATTGGCAAGAATGGAAACAGCCGAGTTTGTTATTATTATTATGGATGGTGGAGGCAAAATTTACTAAATCCTTTTGTTTAATTCTTGTGTGCACCACTAAAGTAAACAAAAATAAAAACTAATTAAAATCGTTGTTTTTAACGCAGGACAATAATATGCAATTATTTTTATTTTTATTACAGGCAGGGGGAACATCAGCCTTCTTCTTTAAGTGCAAGTAACACAGAATGGGGCATAAAGGACAGTAAAGTACACGGACGGATTAGTTTTCCTGATTTTAAAAGTAAAAATGTGAAAACATCTAACTTGGTCTAATCTAATGTCTATATATGTGAGGGACTTTTTGTTTGATGAGTTGTTATTATTAATGTGTGTTGAAATTTGTGTTTTATAAGACACTGACAGCATGCCTCGAAGAAACAAAAGTTTCCCCGAGTGGGGAAAGTAGGGATAATATGGCGCACTTATAAAAACCAAAGTTTTATTCGTCAGTCACAAGTCACGATGACAGATAGCTGCAGTGAAAGTGATGCTGGAGCTAGTCCATCTGTATCCTCAGATGAGTCTGGAAGCAGCTCCTCGAGATCGTCCTCGCCTGGCAATCTTAAAACTGTTGGACAGGCACCATCGACACCAAAGAGAAAAAATAATGATGTTCCAGTGGGAGAAAGAACTAGCCCGGTAGTTACGCCTGGCACAACTACAAATTGTTCTACCACCCCTGTTAGTGCTGGCAGAAAACCTGCAAGGAGAAGGCAAATTTGCTCTCCCATTAGTCCTGTTGCATCTTCCAACTCTGCTTCTAGTAGCGTTTCTACAAAACCAAGTACGTCTACTAGAGCAGGTCAAAGTGTAATCAATAGAGTACCAGTTCCAGTGCATATATCATCACCAATAGGCACAGTTCAAAGAAAACGCAAAAGTTCATCTTTTAAAATTCCCTCAGCTCTTGAACAAGGTGGTGATAATATTTCGCGTGATAATGATCAAGGCGATGATTCCAAGTTATCGAGTCCGAGTAAAAAGCGAAAAAGGAATAAAAGGAGGAGGACAAGATCTGAAAGAAATTTTCTTGCTGGAAAGAGTGTCACGACACCAAGCACAATAAGTCAAGTGGTTACAGAAGGGGAGGAATCTGTTGCTCTTGATGCAGAAATTGACAGAGTTTTGGAAGAAAAAGCAATAAAAAATAATTTGAGTGCGACCAATGTGAAAAGCATTATTCACCATGTGATAACCAACAACATGGTTCAGAAGATGATCATGTCAACCATGAGGAAGAGGTCAGAGACAGGGGGAGGAGGTGTTGCAGGTGGCAGCTCTGATGAGGATGGTTTAGTGGAACCCAAAATGACTCGAGCAAAAATGAAGGAACTAATGGGAAACAAAAACATAAGTCTTTGGCCTATCGTTGATTCTCCCGTGAAAGTGTCCAAACAGCCAGTTAGTGAAACCCACATGTTGATCCAAGCCGAATTGTCGGATGATTCCAGTGGAGACGAATATGTTCCGGATAAAAATGACATCAGCAAAATAGTTCATAGTGATGATGAACTCAGTAGTATCGCTTCATCTCATGCCAGCGACGTAGGCTCTCCCTCTGTTGCTCTGAAGCAAGGGGTATCCACGCGCAGAAGTGTACAGGCTGATCGGTCCCCTTTCACTGACTCTGTATTTAAAACACCACCACCGCGGCCAACTGCAAAGATCGTTATAAACAATCAAGAGCATAGTGCCATAAGTCGTCGTACTCGTTCCAAACACCCTTTAAATGATACTCCATTGGAGGACTTGGAAAGACAGTTGGTACCTCCAGACATTACAAAGGATATGTATGATTGGGGAACGGAAACGGATAATGAAGACTATCTTGCGTTTTTAAAAGACTTTCTGAATCCTGGTCAAAATCAGAATGACCCCAACGAAATGGATGACGATGCCGATCCTGAATATAACGTTATGGAAGATGATGAGGATTTACACGACAAGGAGGAACTTAGAAGAGACCGGGCCGTAAAAGTTCCGAAAAAGGAGTTGACACAGCTAATTGCTGAACTGTTTGATCTTGATCACGGTGGTTTACTCAGTGGGGAGGATTTGAACTTGGAAGATCACGACCTGGCTACTCTGACTGGTATAACACCCCTAGTGAATGATTCTGGGTACACTGAATCTGCAAGTAGATTGACAGACACTACCCTGAATTCTACAGTTCAAGATGTTCAAAATACTAGTAGTACGGTGGACACCAGCATACTAGAATTGACTGGTAGTAAACCACTACCTCATACTGCCAGTACACTTTCTCAAGAAATGGTCACTCAAGAAGGTTTTGGAGTGACTTACGTCGCGCAGGAAGTGAGTGTTGACTCGGGAAAGAGTAACGTGGAAGAAGCCAGCATTATAAAAACAAAGACAGAAGACCCTTTGCTCGTTGAAGCACTAGTAGTACATGGGGATGAGGCAACAACTATTGAATCCACTGAAATTTTCCATCCACCTCCATATTTTCGGCAATGTGATCTGGATCTTTTGCAGCACCAAATGCGACAGCATATTCAACTACTCACCCAGTCTTACGTTCTCACCGTTTCCACTGATGATAATGGTTTGAAAAAAATTGCTAAAGCAGCTAAAGGGATGGTAATTGAATTGAAAAACTTTGTCAACTTGAATGGCTCTGCCTCAAACTTTAATGTGTGCAATCTTGATTCAGCATGGACACTTGTCAATTTTTGGCCACACAGATTTCTCAATCAGAGCCCAATTAAAAAAAAGATTTTGGAAGAAAAATACATTAGTGAAAGCGGAATCAGCACGTATCAGGAGGGTAAACGGACAGGAAATTATTTCCCTCGTCATGTCGTGAAAGTAATTGCCGAAAATAACGCATTTATTTACAATACACTTCTACCTGAATGCTACAACCAAAAAAACACCCAATCCAGATGTAGTTTTATCTATTCTGAAGATGCTCTCATTGTTCATGGGCTGGATGAACTGAAAGATGTAAAATTGAGTGCCAATCAACTAGCTGAGGCAATTAGTAATGTGCTGGTGGTGGTACGCCCACAATTTCAGATCTATCATCGTATACGGAACCTGAGGAAATCCACCTACGCGTATTGTCATCCAGATATAAAGAAATATTTCATGGATAATGTCCTCCCAGAGACTGACAGAACCGTACCCGTATTAACACAGGAAGATAAGCTACCACTGCTTCAAAGGAACAAACAGGGCTTGACATCATTATGGACTTCCCTTCTCTTACATTTTGAAGACTCATCACGCGATCAGTGGGATATGAAATTGAGAACAGATCCAGTTACAAAACAAATTTCAGCAAAATGGATGAAGTCAAGAAAAAAGAAAGTTGGAGCAAGTTCGTCCACAGACACATCCAAAACTCATTCTGCAACAGTTCAAAGAGTTTTCCTCAATGGTGCGTTAGCTGTGGATCAATTAAATCCTCTGATGAAGGCTATACCTGTCATGGGTGCTGATGGGAAAGTGGGAGCAGTTATTCACGTACCCAAGTTGGCGATGAGGGTTCTTCCTATGCCTCAGCAACCAATTGTAGCCGAAGAGGCAGGAGAAGGAGGGACTGAGTCAGTAGAAACTGAACATCATTTTCAGCAACCACGTGAGGCCCAAGAAGCTGACGCAAGTCCGGCGCTATCTAGTCCTAATCATCTACAAAGCGCATCCAATGCCAATATATTAGGAATCAATCATTTGACACGAATACCGTTCAAAACTCCTGTAAAAGAGAATTCAAACGTAGACAGAGAGACACAGGACGAGCCTGTCGTAGAATTTAAGCGTCCAACGCCCCCCGAGCAGGCTACTACATCTTCTCGTGCTTTTGGAGTTTTGCAGGTGGTTGGAATGCCGTTTGACCTCCCAGAATTAGAAATTTCTTCCAGCAGAGTGATTGACATATCCACTTTACAAACGCCATTGAAAAGAAAAATTTTGGAGAGAGTAGCTGAGCAAGAGCAGCAAAGCGATTGTGGGAGTAACTTTGCTCAATGTGAGGAAACCATCAAGGTTGAAGAGTCTGTTAAATGTGAAGAGTCCGTTGTATGTAAAGAGTCCATTGAATGTGATGAGCCCGTAGAGCCTATTCAACAAGAGGAACTCACAAACTCTAGTAAAGAGGTCATTGTAGAAAATGAAGAGACGTTTGAAAGTGAGCCACCTGACAGTCCTAATGTGATTTTGGAAGGTACCGAAGTAGAACTAACGTCAGATGAGGAGGATGATCAACCCACTGAAGATCCACTACGCGACGACGGCGCAAATCCAGAAATGCCTCTGATTCTATTGAGTAGTGACGAGGACGAAATGCCTCCAAAATATCCTTTCATTCCACATGATGGCAATAATGGTGGTGGAAGTGGTAGCAACAGTTCTACTGCAAAAAAGGCTGACAATGGTGGACATTCATCTAAACAAGGTGCTTCCACACACTCGACAGCGTCTAGCAATACTCTTGCAAGTACCTCATCAGCGTCGAAAAAGGGTAGTGCACTGCGTTCCAATGGGAAAGGCGATGACAGCGATGAGGATGGCGACAAAAAAGCAAACACCGGAAGTAGCAAGAAACGCCCACTACCAAAGGAACAATATGACGATGAAGAGCAGCAGGAGAAGGATAAAGATAAGCAAAAGCGCCATCAAGGGACTACAGCAATGCAGGCTCCACCTCCACCATTAGTTTCAAGTGGGCATTCTTCACAATCCCAAACTTCACTGATACAACAACATCAAGCCTCCACCAGCCACTCGCAGTCATCATCCCATACATCCAACACGTATAGCAGCAGTGGTAGTAGCAGCAAGCAGCAAAAGAAAACAAAACGAAGCCCAGGTGGGACAACTGGAAGTAAAAACAAGGTTTCCTCCAAGCATAATGTCACACCTCCAGAAAAAATGCTTGAGGAGAGCCCAAATGAATTCGAAGACGCGGCTGATGCTTATATGGAGGCATATTTGGCAAGAGTGCAGTCCGTAACCGAAGCAAACCATCCTGGCACATATGCAAACTTTGTGCAAATGCTAATGGACGCTGGGGAAAGCTCTACGGTCAATCAGGGTGAGCTTCACATGAAAGTAAAAGTACTCTTTAAGGAATATCCCGATCTCTTGGCAGAGTTTGAGTCATTTTTGGACCCTCAAATTTCTCCCGAGACCACGACGGCACATGAAAAGACCTTATCAGAAATCAAGCTAATCCAAATGGTCGAGAAATATACCAGAAATTGTCCAGCCCTGAAAGCCAAGATAATGAATAAATTGAAGTCGCTCAAGGAAAAACCAAATTTGACAGAGAAAGAAATAGCTACCGCTTTACAACCATTTTTCACTGGGAATCCTGTTGCAATGGAAGCATTTAAAGCCATGCTTCCAACCGTCTATCGTCCGCAGTCAGTATCATTAGGCATGGACTTTGAAGAAATTGAGTTGGACATGGAGGATCCTCCTCCCCAACAAAGAGGAGGAGCGGACAGCAATGGAAGCAACAAATATGATGACGTGCACTTTGAAGTTGTTAAGCTTCCAGATGAAACCCGGGTCCCTGCCACAAACACCTGTCCTTGTGCATGTCACTCGACAACAAGTGACGCTTCCATTGCTAGTCGTTCTAAACATTGTCGCTACTGCTCCTTAAAGGTAATGATAATATTATGTAAATGCATGAATGATTCAATTTTTAGACTCAGCTAATAATTCTGACTGAATATTATTCGTCTAGTTTCAGGACGGCAAAATCTACATTCATAATGGAAGGGTAATGAGGCCAGTTAGTGTAGAATTAACTCCGTCAAAACATGCAGGACCATTACGTAACGTTCTTCCACCACCTGATGGAGATGGTGATTTAACATAGACCGGATGCTTCGACAATCCAACTAATTTAAAAAAATTTAATGTATTAATGTATAATACGGCTTAATATAAAAGCCAATAATAGGTGTAAACTAAAATTACATTTTTTCCTCCTTAAAAGATAGGGTAGGCAATAAATAAGTACATGAAAATATTTATTTTTTTAAAGCAATAAATTTTATTTCCTTTTGAACTTTTTGAATAATTACCGCTCCCTCTTTGCATTAAATTCTTTGTTTTAATAATAATTAATTATGAATTATAACGTTCATTCAATAGTCAGTATATGTATTGAGGTGCAGACAGAAACGCACCTATGTATACATTAATTATGCTTAAACTTATATCACAGGAAAAACTGAGCACCTATACTTTGATCCTCGTTTTTTTCATTTTCAATGATAAAATGATGAAAATATAGAATTTATGGCATTAACTTTACTTTAGACAATTTAGTTTGGAATGTTAAATAATTGACGTCAGACATTGTATAAAGTATCTTGTATTGCACATTATGGTTAGTACATTTAAACAAAAATGCATTTTTCGATGTCGCAAGTAAAAATCTATTTTATAAGTTTCTTTTTAAAAAGCAAGGAACAATTCAAGTGCTATAATCAACAACCAAAAAATAAAAAGATGATGATATGATGATGTAACTTAATAAGTTAAATTAACATTGAAATAAAAACTTTTTTTTTTCGAATAAAAACAAGTCTGGTAACGTGTACCTAAGAAAAATTCATTATTTTATCTTAGACAATAGACCTTGATGAGTGAACAAATTTTCTACAAATAGCAAGTGGATCTAGTCTGCTTCGTCGCGACGAGCCAAGTTTAAAATGATAATAGCCAAAAATTAGGAGAGCTGCGACACTGAAATAAACTATACAGAATATCCAGTAGTCTGTTCCACTGAAAAACCTAGATGATTGGTGATGTAGTTTACTACTGTCATGATGATTTGATGAATGAACAACCTCGCGTTTCTGAAGAGATTGCTGCATAGTTCTTGTGGGATGTGTGTAGACGTTAAGTAGATATTCGAAAACTTTGTCCTCATCAAATCCACCTTCCCCGTCAGTGTGACAAGATGAACATTGCGTTTCACTGGGATAAAGACCTTTGGGAAAGCCAGGATCTTCACTGGCGGAACCTTTTAATCTGAAATTATTTTTTTAAATTTAATAAAATAAAATTGGCAATGGTGGAGATAGTACCATTTTTACATTTTTAGTACCATTTATTTTTACCTTAAATTAACTTTATTGTGTGCCCTCCATAACCAAATTGCCTGCGTCTTCGCCGAATTCTGCATAAGGGCTCCATCATCTGCCACCATTTTTGTAAAATGTTGAACGCATTCCGAACAACCAAAAAATTCTTTGACGTAGCCGTGCATTACAGGAAGTACTAGGATTTCCTGGCTTTTCTGTGTAGCCAATATTGTTAGCGTGTGGAATAAACGCCATAAACTGCACGTATAACCTCTTCGTCCCGGTGCAGTTCCTCTGCATGATCCCCACGAATTAATGTCAATGTCCCACGGATGCAGCTCCAACTCCAGCTCAGTCAACTTGTCCAAGTAATCATTTACTTCCAGTTGATCTGTTTGAGCCTCCAAGTATTTATCCAGTTTCATTAGAAAAACTATCATTTCACGTCGGTCTGCCGGAAATAGCTGGCCAAGCACATGAACGTACTGCTTTAGAGCAGACAGTTTGGACCCGGAAATTACTTTGAGCATGCCCACTTCATTTCGTAGCGAATTCCTCACTGCATGAATGAGGTCTTCTAGACTGACTGTGTCTTCGTTATTAGAAGTGGCTTGCACGAGCGGTTCCTCTAGATTATTTTCCTGTTTGACATCCCCATCCTCACTAGGTTCCCTCTCACCAGCTTCTGCTAATGCCATTGCTATTTGTGCAGCCGGAGGCCCTCCTGGTTTCAGTGACGCTGGTTTGCTCGCTTCTTGAGCTTTTATCATTTTTAACGCTGAGCTTTGAAGAAATGTCACAATATCTTTATTCTTTGGAATTACAAACTTTCCACTGTGTAGGTCAGTTGTTAAATATCCTACCGCCGGCCATTCAGTTTTTAATCCTAACCGATCATACAGCTTGTTTCGTTGCAGAAATCTGAGCACACGGATTTCAGGGTAACTGCTCAACCGCAAAGCTAATTCCTTACCCATTGAAGATTTATCCTTTTCAAACATTAAAATTAGCAGTGATGGAATCACTGCAGGCTTAGCGTCATTCACAGGTGTGGAGACTGTCTGTTTTACGTAATTCCATACTCCAGCAAAGCTGCTTAATGGTGCTGTAACATCACCAAGCACATTTGGAAAATGTGGAGTTAACTGCTCGATTAACTCACTCTTGAGCAGAGAAACCCTTTCCGATCTTTGAAATGTCTCTCCTCTGTACAAATCTGGTTTCTCTTCGTCAGTCTGTTGAAAAATAATTTTTAAAAAAATACAAATTTCCTTCCAACAATTTTAAATTTTGTGCATCATTTTTTCACTTTCCCTCCTCATGTACCTTTATCTTTTTCTCTGGTGAATTCGGTGGAAAAAATAATATGGTAGGATACCCCATTATCTCATACTCCCGACATATCGGGATGTTATTCTCATCAGCACAATCAATACCGGCCACTTTAACGACCGTCTGCCAACCTAATTCAGTAAAAAAAACCTATTTTTTTTAGACAAATTTACACTTGTGAAAATATCAACAATTCAACATTATCCTTTTCATACCTTCCACCTCTGCTGCAAACTCCTTATAAACCGGAGCAAAATTTATACAGTGACCACACCAACTACTGTAAAACTCCACCACCCAGGCGTTCGTTGTACCGTAAATTGAAGACTTGATATTAGTAGCATTTAAAACGACTACATGGTCAGTCGGCCCGTACAGAGCCTGGGGCGCTCCAAATATCCCCCCTTGTACACTTTTTTTAAATGACAGGCAAAATATCAGCAATCCCTGTAGCAGTCTCTCAACATAACTAGTATTTTTAAGTCTGACATTCATTTTGATAACTGACTGTGGCACTTAATAATGCTGAATCTCACAACTAAAATATTTTATTCCAAATTTACAACCGAATCTCTACACTACTTGACACCAGCACACATAGTCCAGTCAAACTTGTCATTCAAATCGTGCCTCCATTATTTCCTCCAGTTCTTTCCAAGAGTGGAAGTGGAACTGGCTACCCATATACTTAGGTGGATATATTCAGTCTTATCAAAATTGGAAAAACATAAATGGGCTACCATTGGCGATCAGCTATCGTTGTACTGAATGAAAAAATACACCAGCACCAAACAAGATAACTTGCCTTGCCTGAGCATTATGATCTTATCATCATTGCTGCAAGAGAAACCTCCACTTACTTTCGAACAATGGCTTGTTTACGTGTATTTTAGTATTTGCCAAAGGTTGGCAAACAAAAAGAGCGCATATCAGAGCAGATGCTCTTTTTCAACTTCTTCCCTCAT
Organism: Lepidocyrtoides sp. E14; assembly: GCA_027743805.1. Taxonomy (NCBI): domain Eukaryota; kingdom Metazoa; phylum Arthropoda; class Collembola; order Entomobryomorpha; family Entomobryidae; genus Lepidocyrtoides; species Lepidocyrtoides sp. E14. The sequence continues at coordinate 950 of JAHZMZ010004324.1, read as the reverse complement.
TCAATACGAAAGCATGTGTAAAAAAATGCATACTATAAAATGTAGTATGTAGTCCTTGTAGAAAATGTAAGGTGAGATTATGAGATGTGAAAGGAGTTAAAAAGATGTTAATGCTGCTGTTGATCTTGTCGGTATTGCACGCACGCACACGTCATTCCATTAAAGAAATTTACCTGCTTGCATTGCATTGGATGCTTACCTACTTTAAAAAAGGCTACGTAGTTTTGCTATTAAATATTTTAATGATTGATCGATATTAAGCTGCAAGTAAAAACATAGATGAATTGGTTTTTTTACGAGTAATAACATGTGGATTGATGTGTTTACGCATCACTTTTTACAAAGACGTGCATCATTATTTAAGCAAAAAGATGTTATGAAAAAGTAAAGCAAAATTGAGGAAAACTTTGCCTGCCCTACCGGCTCCAATGCCAAAATGCATTAAAAATCAAACTTTTTTTTATTAGTATAAGGTTTTGCTGTAAAATTTGTCCATGTAGTTATACAATTTCGTGTATCCTAACTTTTTAAATTAATTTTGTTTTGCCTTTCAACCAATTTATTTTGTATTCGTTATCAATTTACAAACTGGGTATGGTGTTAATGTTTCGTTCAGCCTTGACGGCAATTATATAGTAATGTATTTAAATGCATGCATGGAAATGGAGAAGCAAGTATGGAATATGGATTTGCCCATGCATTGTGGTAAAATGTGTTAACAGAAAAAGTTAATTGAAGCTGACTGTGTATTATGCAATACTCTGTCTCTGTCAATGTGTCAAGAAGAAGGCATTATTGGTTGATTTGGTTGGCTGAAATTTGGATTGGATAATGGAAGTTGGAATAAAATTCCATATTGCACAGTAGATGTGGCTATCCATGTACATTTTTGTAAAAGCATTCTCATCATAACGTTCATGTTCATGCTCACCATTTTCGCATTTATATTG
>JAHZMZ010004323.1:0-15094 GCA_027743805.1 Lepidocyrtoides sp. E14 | reverse complement strand
TATTAGTAGTTCAGTCGTACTAGAAAAAGTCACTGCTTGTACACAATTTTTAAGTTACGGTTTTTTTGTGAAATAATTACTTGTAGTTTACGCTGCTAATTAATGGTAATTAGTTTCATGTGTTTTTTCAATAAAAGTATTGAATAATTATTAAACGTGATCTTGTTTTTTTCAAATTCATTTACGTGAATCACCGAGCACGATTTTCAGTGGGATTAGAAACGGTTAGCTTCTTCTGTCCACTACAGTTGTTCTTTTTAGCCTTTTATAGAAAAGGTTGATGCCTGATGTGAACGGCAACAGCAGCACCAACAACAACAATACAAGCAAAACGAACCTGATTTGGGAAGCCCAGGTGCAGAAAATAAAGTGCATAATGTATCTCTGATAGCCGTCGTAACTCTATTGTTATCTGTGATTTTGAAGAAAAATGAGCTCGGGAGTGGAGCCACAGCAGCCAAGTGATGTGATGATGAGTAATGACTAATGACATGTATCCATGGTGAGAATACAAATGGAGTGCAGCAATGTATTTTAAAAGTGATAGCTACTTGCTACTTGCCACGAAGGCAAAAACAGCTTGTTGTACCGCCTTGCAAATATTAAAATATTCACAACATCAACTGTAAAGATTAAGATTTTCGTTGCAGCTTTTTAATTTGTATGACCTTAACTTTTTTTCTTTGTTTTTTTTTAATGCTACATTTGCAACAAAATCTAACATGCGGATGAAAGTACGTATGCACATCCGCTTCTCGCACTTACAAATAAATTCAATCATCGTATCCAAAATCCCAATATGGTCTTGTAAGATGACAAATGATCTCTTACCGTCCGTCCATGTACGCAAATAAAATACTAATAGCAAAACTGTCGTGAAGGTATGTAGCGTGTGTGTGCAAATGAGCAGGTAACATTGCTAATATGGATGGCACCAGAAACTTCATTGATGTTAGAGAAACTGGCTCAGTTCTCTTATGTACTAGCTACTTTTAATAATGTTTTAATAAAGATAACTTGGATTAATGGAGAAAAGTTGATTTTTTATGCTTTTTTCTTATCATTTATTATCATCAATATTGCTTCTCTTTGCAATTTCTATATTAGGCAAGTGTGGCAATTTCTTCCTGTCTACTTCCGTCTCTTAGCGTCATACACCTTAGTGTAGGTCCTGAACAGTACGTATCAACCAACAGATCTCTTTTGTTCTATTGGTAAAGGAAATAAGTGGCATGACAAGCCAATGCAAGAAATAAATAAAATGACATATGAAATGGGAAAAAAGTTGAATAGACTATATTTTGCTAATAGGTGGCATCAATCAGCTCTCTACGAATTATTTTATGGATCACACTTTGGAATCCAGAGTCTTGATTCTTGGACATCAATGAGTGATGTAATCTGTAGGTATAGAAATGCAGTAACAGTTTGCTTGAATAACAGAAGGAAGTTTTCAAAAATAACAAGATTGTAGCCTGTCCCCATAAACTTATTATTAGTTACTTCTGACACGTGCAACTAAACCTTAAGTGAGAAAGTGCGCAGTGTCAGTGTTATGTCTGATTCAGTCAAAGTGACAAAAAGTAAAAGTTTTTTTTTCGTTAAAAACAAAGAATCATGTTTTCACCCTTCAGTCGATTCTTCTCTCTCCTTGAAAGTAAGCAATCAGCTTAGGTAACAAAAGCTTTCTTAGTCCTTCAAATGATGGAATTTTCCACTTTTTGTCGTTTTTCAGAGAAAAAACAATAATAAGACAAGACTTCTCAACTTTCTTTTCTTTTTAAGCTCATGGGTTCTCGGATTGCTAACATTAATCATAGTCATCATCATCATCGAGGAAAGGAAGAGAAAAAAGAGAATTGTGGTTCTCCCTGTTTCTTGAATTTTCATGCAAAAAAAACATTTGAAATTTTTTTCTGCTGTCATCTTGTCTTTACCTTCGCTCAACTATAGTAAGCGTTTCTAATATTGCATTTGGTAGGATTCAGGAAAATTAAATCTTTTACACTTCACTTTGGGTAAATCAACACCCATACCAAGTAAATGTATAATAGAAGTGGTATTTCAGAATGAAATGTTGGCAATTCATGAAAGATTATTTTAAATATTAGTGGCTGGTACCTATTCAATCACTAAATAAAAAATTGATTTGCAACAAGCAATACGCAGTTGTTTTAGGCTGACTAGTGTGTGCAATTCAAGCAAAAAATGGGTAGACTAGCAATAAGTAAGTAACGTATTCTCTATTCTCTTCACATTTATAGTTTAATGAGGTTCCTTAATTAACTTAGTTATGTGTTCTGTTTCATAATTTTTCTTAGCCATTTTCATATGCAACGGAAAAAATAATAGCATGGAAACTTTCATGTTCATTAGTGGAGGGAGGAAGGCTGAATCTTGTAAGCGGATGTGAATTCATTTCAGTGGCAAACTCGGGTTTTGTTCATTCCATGCCGAAGTTATTTTTACCGGCGATCCATGCATAATCAATTGGAATTTGCAGTAGCGAACGTACATATAATCTTCTACTAACAGCCTATTGAATACTAAAAGTAGGATTATATATATACCTGTATCATTTAGTTCGTACGTACGTCAGCATATTAAAATTTTACTCATCACAAATTCAACAGTAATTGATTCTAATGATGATATTCATCTTTTCTTGAAAACGGGAATGGCTAGAAAACGGATAAAAGTAAATTTCAATTTTCCAGTATTCTAGCCAAGGCCGAAGGGTTTTTTTCAATCTTGTGTGTGGAACGAATATATGTATTTATTTTTAACTTTTGAAAAGAACTGTTCATTTTTTCATTAGTATAAGCAATTATTAAGTAAATGTGTATGAAAGAAGAAGCCTCCATTTTGTCTGCCTTGATATTAGGAGAGTGCACTTGCTTCTTCGAAGGGTATATTTCTTTGCATGATATTTTTCTGAAGTCTTTTTTTTTCATTTCTTTACCGATAGGCTATATGGAGAGTTGTTTAAGTCTAGTTACATATTGTGTTACCAGATTGGAAAACTAACCATAAACTTATTTGAAATTGATAGCACACGAGGATATCCGTCAGACAGATTCCGTCTCATTAATTATTACTTTTAAAGGGAAGTGATTTTCATAACTTTGTAGAAAATAATTTATATCTACCTACACTAAAAACATCATACTGTGTATCTATTTCTAGAACATTGTTAAATGGTTATATGGCCAAACACTCTTTGGTGTCTGGTAGTCTGGTGAATGATAGTGGTGATTAAAAAGCAGCAACTGGAAACTTTTTACTTCTAAAAAAGGATACTTTACTGCATTAAAAATGAATGGTGGGATTTAGTCTGCTGGTATCCTGATACTCTGATCATCATCATCATCATGATCTGTTTGATAAATGACCTTCATCGCCAAAACTAACTTTTCTTCTGCTCTGCTAGAGAAGAAAACAAGTCCGCGTCCTCTCATTTCCATTGCCTATGTATGTAATGTCTCAAGTTACCAATATTAATAATATTTGTCTTGGTACGACTCGTACTGCATTGTCTTCCCTGCTGCGTGCTAAGCATTTTCTTCCAAAAAAAAGTTTAGCCAGTAGCCATTTGTTTTTTTTTGGTACTTGAGTCATCATGAGCATGGTTAAGTTAAGCTATGTAAATAAGTTTACACACAGACCTGAAACTTTTGTATTGGAAATTTATCGACTGGACTATTTCTGCTTACTTACTTCCCACTGCACTACTACTACCTCCACTACTAGTTAGTTTGTTTGCTTTGACCGAAATTGAAACAAAAAAAAGAAAAAAGTTTTTTTTATAAATATTCTACAAGTGGGTGGGAGATGAGATGACCTTGGTGTATCCTGTTTTTTCTGCTTCTTCACTTGTTCTGCTTTTCAATCAGGAATGGAATGGAATGTGAAAAGTTGTGTATAAAACAGAAACCCAATATTGTATCATCATAAGCAAAGCAAAAGAAAAAAAAAGTTGACTTGGTGATCAAGGACAGCAGTGTGACACTACTGCTGCTAAACTTGTTACGTGTCTGATATATTTATTTACTAATATTTTAGCTTTTTGTGGAAGTGGTTGCCGTTGGTACTGGCACGGCTACATTTGCTGAAAACAGACCCTCTGTATAGTTCTGCTACAAATCGCCATTATCACAATCATGTAAATAATATGATCATATCTGGTTGAATAAGGACTGTTGAAACTGATGAAAAATATTTATGATATGCACAAAGAGACACTATGGCTTTTTGGACATGGAAAGCGAGGAATATGTTTCAATGGAAGAAAATCATGGAAGCTATCGGAAGAAATAAAACAAGTATACATAAGAATGAAATAAAAAACTTTGGGTTGCTGAAAACGAAAAAAAAAATATGTACGAAAACTATTTTAGAGCCCAAGAGATGACAGATACTACTGCCAACACATAAACATTAAACTACTTCTTTTAGGTATTCACTTATTCAACGTTGGAAAGATGCATGTCAAGGGTAACAGCAACACAGCCAGTAAAAAAAATGGTGTTTGCACTGAATACTGAAAAGTTAGCCAGATCATGCACATTTTATGGGATTTTTCCTTCTGCGTCCTACCTCACCTTTTCTTAGTCCTCTTCCATTTTTTATACTTTATTTCTGCTCCTCTGCTACTAAACTATGAATGACGAACGAGGTTTGTTGCAAAAAAGGCAAAATCAAATAGGGACACTGATATTTATTATGTGACATATCTACCTACTTGATGTACTTGCCATACAGTACATCCACATATACAAAAGTTGAAGTAAAACAGACGAAGGAAAATGATGATGAGGATAAAATGGAAATGGAATGTTGCCTGTTTTATATGCGTGGAATAATATTGTATGCCAAATCGGAAAAGATTTCTCGCTGTTACGACCACCAACCTAAATACAAAAAAAAACTTGTCTATATTTCAATCTTGAAGTATATTATTTGTTGCACTGTCACTCTGTTCGACATGTATGACTATTCCTACGTATCTGCCAAAATTGTTGCCAAATATGCGAAAAAGGTTCTTCAGTAACATGTACATACATATAATATAAATACATACATGCATTTTATCTCCTTATAGCTTATAATATTATGCAACAAGAAACAAGATCAAGAGATCAATCAGAAAAGTAGTAGTAATATCTCTTCTGTAATATTATTGATGAAGAACAAGAAGAAAAAGACGGACAAAACTGATGGATAAAATCTCTCCTTTCGCAAGCTGTACAGATTTCAAATTTACCCTAATTTTTTCCGCTACGTTTTTTTCATCCAGATTACCTAGAGGTGACACCATTAGCAAGCATGTATGATAGAAAGCATTAGCGTTCCTCAGTTTTTATGTATGTATGTATGTATGTATATGTTTTCTCGCCCTGGTCATAAATTTTTCAGGGATCATATAAATATTATACATGTGGAGCAGCAGGTTAGCAAGTCAGAAGTGGATACAGAAAGTAAGGTTACTGCTATTCGTTGTTTTAGGATGAAATATGAAAATATTGTTTAAAAATTGTAAAGAATTTTCTTTTTGGAGAGGAAGAAGAGTGGGGAGCAAAAGTGGAAAAAGCAAAGTCACTAGACCGAGCATAAAGTCGATGTGTGTGTAATAACTGTACTAAGTAAATTCCATTTCTAGTAGTAGTAGACATCACCTCCACTTTCATCACCACACGGGGAGTAAATGATGCATAATGTAGCATTTCATTTAAGTTTTATGCTAGAACGCTTTTACATCAGCAGCAACATGAAAGAGACAGAGAAGAAGAAGAGAAATAGGCGACGAAAACCGCACATAAAACCTGGAAATGGAGAACAGGCTAGACAGCAAATATGCACGGAAGGCCAAAAAAGATGAAAATTTACATTTTTACACAAAGTGAGCATCATCATCGTTATCTTTGCTACACCCTGTTGTAACAGCGCGACGGTAGCTGTAGCCAAAAAAAAACTAAAAGTTTTCTAGCATACTCGGTGTCAGTGATAGCAAAAGAAGAGTAAGTTGTTGTACTTGAGGTAAAAACTACTTTTACTTTTTTTATTATATTTTCTTCCTCATCCATACACACACACACGAGGAAACAGATAATTCATGCAAATCACAGAAAATGGAAAAGTAACCGAGTTATATGATTGTAAGATGAGGTTGTTGTGCTTCTGTACTACATAAATTTAAGTAGCAAGAAACATCTACAGCAGCATGTAGAACACGATATGTATTTTTTTCATGTATTTTTTTTTTGAATTGAACGCCTTGGGCAAAACAATCCTTTCTAGGTACTTTTCTAGAACTGGAGAAAAAAAACTTTCTCTATAAGAAAAAGTTGGTGAAAGGCTGACGAAGAAATAGTGTGGAAGTGAGAAAGAGGTAAAAAATTGCCTTTTCTAGCAAACAAGATTGTGTTAAACAATCACGAAAAGTGAAAATATACGCAGGTACGTAAATATGTATGTATGTCTATGTGTCTGTCTGCCTTGTCTGCAGAGAAGATGTATAGCTTTTTTTTACTTTTGCTAAAATATAAAAATATTACAAGGTTTGATTTCATTTTGAATGAAGATTTTACATGGCAGACAAACTACTCTATTTAAAGAACGGAAAGTAAAAATATTACTGCTTCAGCGAAGAGATGAAAAACAATCAGAACTAAATAGAAGTGAAGACAAGCTTTGTTTGACTTGGTTTTTGAAACCTTAGTCAGAACAGTTACAGATGTAAATGTGAATTTGATAAGAGTGAGAAGTGCATACATAGCTGTATGCATATAGAAATGCTAATATTATAAATTGTTAAAATACAGAGAAGATGGCAATGGCATTGATTGAGAATTTTGAAAAGGAATGAGATTTTTTTGCACGAGAATATTAATGGAAGTTTTAGCAAAAGGAAAACTGCACACCGGTCAAAAATGAAAGATGGAATGAGAAAATCAGAATGGATTTTTTTTAAACTGACACAATGCTTTGTCTCCTATAGGGAGATTTTCGTTCATTAAGCTGGGGAGATTTGATTTCCATCCATTGTTAAGATTTAGCAAGTGGAAGAAGACGTCGAAAAGAGATTCTTGTCACATGTCAACACTCGTTCCCCTGCTGATTGCTGTTGATGTTGGAAGACTGTTTGACTGACTACAAGTAGAAGCATTTTAGATGGTTGGAATGAAAAACAATTGTGATGACGGCGATGATGATGATGATGAGGATGATGATGGAACGAAATGGGTTTTTTTACTTGCAGAAGAGTCGTAGAGATGAAATGGATAATGGAGTATGAATCCTTTCCAAAAAAAAAAAATTTTTTGTGAGTAATGTAATGCCTGCTTTGATTCATAGTATATACGCTTAGTTGCAGACACAGCACTTTTGACTTTGTAAAAAGGTGAGCAAAAGCCATAATATTCCAGTTTAGCAAGTTAAGAGATAAGAAAGAGATTCATATTTACTTACTTACATCAAATCACTTTTCTTTCCTGAAGCGCTCTATATACAATTCCTTACACATGACATGGCAGTAATGCAAAAGGATTGCTGGATGCTGTTTATGATGAGCAACTGTATATATCTCTTTTTTACCAGCAACCAACTCCCTTGTAAAATGGATCGACAAGGATGCTAAGAAGGAAACACGCCTTTTTAATGCAAGAAATCACAAAGTGTCATCATCATGCTCTCATGAAATCTCAAGGAAAGGAAAAATCGAGAGGGAGAGAGATGACTGGAAAATGATGGAAAAAAGACTTAACTTTAAAAGCCATCATAATAATAATCAGCATGTTCTTCATGTCATCATCATCATCATCATCGACACAGGCATGTTTTGTATTTACCACCTACTACAATTGTAACTCTCTTTCTTGTTCCTAACTTGCACTTTGTTTTTTTTAAACCCCCTTCCCACTGCTATTTTCATTCATTATCCTTTTGGAAGTTTAAAAAACAGTCTGCATCATTTCGAGCAAGAAAAACTGAACAAAAGATTGTGATCTTGTACTTCTTTTGCTTGAATTCTCGCATTACTTCACACTGTTTACCATTGTTTCAAAAATTTCGAGGAAATAATACCTACATAAGTTAAGCTACGAGCGAGCTTACGTTGGTGTTGATCCTCACCAGGAACAAAATCCTCCTTCTCAAAAATCTCTCTGTGTGTGTCACTGTCTGAATTATGGCTTTTGATTTTCTTACGGTTTTCAGCTTAGAGTATTGTCGCTGATCTACATTTTTACTTGTATAGCTTCTTTCCAGATCTTGATGTGATGATAACGACGAAAAAGTGAAGGTTGTTTGTGTTGTGATGCTCATTACATTAAATCACACATTGTATATGGAGAAACTGGATAATCGTGTGATGTGCGAAATGACATTGTACTTCCATTATGATGGTGGTGGTTGATTGTAAGCATGAATGTATAATCATCATCCTATCGTCATTTGATCATCATCGTCATCATCATCACTTACCGCACCATAATATTAAAAATCCTCATTTTTTTTTCTTTTCATGACAAGGACAGAAGGCAAAAATCTAAGGAATGAACAACAACTGCTTTCATTTTTTTGGAGAGATGCTCTTTCTGTGCTAAATACATAATCTATGACATACTTATATGTAACCACGAAAATGTAAAATTTAATGTAAGTATTTACACTACACGTATCTTATCATCTTAATGATTATCATTAATATACAAAAAAATGTTAACCGCGTCACGTGTGGTTTGGCTTTCAATGATTTAAACAACAAAAACAACCTTCAAAAAGATGTACATTTTTTAAACAATGAAATATGTAGTTGTTCTTTTGTGGTTTTGGTTTGGTGTTGGCGTTATTATGACGCCTGACGACAAGCGTTCTGCAGTACAGAAACAACAAGGAACTTCAGTTTGGTATATTTTGCCTCTGCCAGCCTCAACTACCAGTTTTTTTTTCTTCTTCTTTGAGAGAAGCTGAGTAAATTTTTTTTTTGCATGTCCGTTGTTTTTAGTGTGTACAAAGTAAAGAAATTTTTTTTTCAAGATTAAGGATAGCCATAAAAGCGATAATCTGTGACACCCTGAAACAAGATATTATACATAATGCAAGATTAAAACATGTACCTAAAGGTAGATAACCATAAAAACGGGATAATGATGGTAATAGTAATAAATACATTTAATCAAGGTTTAAGCTTGTGTTGATGTTTATTTATGTGATAATAATAATAATAATGATGATGATGGTGAGGACGACGACGATGAAGATACGGCATTTATGAGGATAATAAGCTTCCTCAATTATGTTAATTTATTTATTTATTAAAGTGTTTTATACTTTTTTTCTCTTTCTTCCTGTGGAAATGATGTCGACTTTTCTTCCTTTTATTTAAAATATTCTGTCTAAAAGCTCTCCACATGAGTTCACCAAAATAATATGAAGCCAGTCAGACGGCTCATCACTCACAGTCGAGTCAGCTTCTTGGCTAAAAGTCTATCTAGTTTTCTCTACCTTTTTTTATCCTTCATGCGTATTTACGTTGTTCAGTGTGTGGTGGTGAAACCGACACTGGCATATTATTCTTTTACAATGAAAAATAACTGATTATGCTAAATCCTTTTTTTATTCCATTTAAAAACAGACTGTATTTACATGTACATGTATAATACAAACTGTATGAAATTTTTTCTTAATTGTGTCTGCCAAAAATGTTTGGCTTTCCCATCGAAACCAACCAACCCTTACGTTGCGTTGTAATTAATGAATGAAAACCTGAATTAATTGACAAAAATCACTGCTGATTGTAGTTTTGGTATACTGCAATAAAATGATGGACATTACCTATCCGCTGATCTGTTTTGATCATAATAATCATTCATAGTCGCCAAATCATCTAAAATTTGTCCATTTTTGCATACCTACACACAACAGATTAGTTTTTCTAGCCATACGCACTTCAAAGATCATATTTTTAAATTTTGTGATCGCCTTAGTAAAAAATTGTTTTTGCAATTTTTATAACTTACCACACATTCTAGCTAGCTGAAAGAACTACAGTAATTTGCAGCACTGACGGCAGAAATTATAGTCTAAATGAGCTGGATAATAATCCAGTAGGAAACAACGGTTTTGAGCAAACATGTACATATTTTAGAATGGATTAAATAATGCACGGAAAAGTATGATGGATGTTATAAGAAAACCGCAAGAGCATTATTCCCATCATGGCTATCAAGCATCGCGACTATGGGATAATGGCATTGTTATGGCCTTTCCAAACACCATAACAATTTATCATTCATTGTTCATTCGTATCTAGATCCCCGTAGTAAAAAAATGAAAGCAGAATATTGTACCCATTCAGTTCAGAGAGTATATTCAAACAACGGCCAACAAAACAAGGATTATACACCTGTACGGTGAGATGGGATCGATTTTCGCTCTTTTAAAAATTGAATGCGTTTCAATTCTCAAATCTTCCATCATTTTGTTTCACTTCAAACCGTTCTTATATATACTCCAGTAGTATGTATAGCACTTGTGCCGATTTTTCTCTCTTAAATCTACTGATCTAATGATATCAATAAGGCATAAACGTGGCAGTATTATAAGGTAAGGAAATGGGAATGGGAAGTGTATGCAAATATGTACTATATTATGCAATAGTAGAAAATAACATGCTATAAAGACGAACTCACAAAAAAAACACAATAGCACTAACTTTTTATCACCCATCTCAGCCACCACCACCATCACCTCCGATTTATCAGTATTTCAAATAGGAAGAATTACGAAAGAGCTTGAAGAAGTAAAGAGAAAAAGAAGAAGAAAAAAATACATGTTCAACCATACCATTATTCTATAAAGTGCAGTTCGTAGTAATAATAATGGTAGTCGTAGACAGTGCATATTTTTTTCATTTCATTTTTACAAGGAACACATGCACCATAATAATCCAACCAGACATACATACAAGAAATAACGATACTTTTATGGAGCAATGCAGAAAAAACTGTTTGCATAAAAAATCTCCATCCACTAATAAAAATGTTCAGGTTATTCGTATTGCATTGCATGCATGCTCCTCATCTTCAATCTTTTTCTCTACAAATGCCTATATTATTTTACTACTTTTACTACCAAATTCTTAGCGAGCCAGGAGAAATATTTATGTACATGGCCCTTTAGAATCCCACATGATAATAATAACTAATGTATATAGTAATATTTAATAATTGTCTATTTTGTAAACCGTAAAGAACAATTATGTGCTTCTGATCAAGCACAAGTACTAAAATGTTACTTGTGTACTTTTCGCTGCCTCAGAAATCTGGCTTTGTTTTGCGTGTCTATGTTTTTTTTTTTTTGCTTTCCATGTCATCTTTGTTAAAGGATACATACAGACAGATACGGCCTCTTTCACTGAATTTACGATGCTAATACTTCATCCAAACAAAAGGCAAGATTCTTTTTCCTAGTCTTTTTTTCTCTGATACCAATTTCATTATTCTCATCTTCAAGATCAAGTAAGACAGTCTATCTCTCTATCTTTGATAGTAGAGACTCGTTCAAGAGCAATTTATGTTGTCATAATATTTTTACCACCTATAAGTGCAAAGTAAGTACAATAATATTGTCATTTCCCCTATAGATTTCTTCATCCCTTGTGAAAAAGTTGAGAGATGACGATAATGATGAGAAGAAGAAGAAATGTATATAGCTAATATAAATAAATTCTTTTTAGAAGAGAGATAATAACACAAGAAGACAGAACAAGCTATTGCATTACTATAAAAAACCAAGTTTAAAGAGCATCATATGAAAATGTTCTTTTTACGACCACTACTACCATCAACCTGCCATCATCATTCTTCTTTGAAGGTTCATTGTACACAAAGAAAATGTTGTATGTGGAGAGAGAGACATGGAGAAGGAACAACATTGTGGATGAAAATATGGCTCTATAATGGACATGGATAAATGGGAAAAGAAGGTTTTAAAATTTCTTCCATATGAAAACTAAAGAAGACAAGAGAGAAAAGATAATACGTATTCACCAGGAGTGAAGAGAAGAACTCATTAATTCTAGTGTTAATTAGATCCTCATGTGCAGACTTACAACAACGACCAGCATAATAATACACAACGCCTGCTTCTCCACCGACACCGCTACTGCTGTTCTCTCTCTCTGCCTATCTCATCAGCAGCAACTAACGCCACCACTTCACTTCCGCGTGCGTGTAAAGATTAAATTGTTAAGTGTCAAGAGAACAATAATAAAAGTACAAGTACATTTCCATTTCAGAGTTTAAAAAGTACAGAAAGTAGTAGTAGCAGTGGTGCTAAACTCGTGGAAAGAAACTGTAAATGAAGAGAAACTAACAAAGATGATATTCGGAATAAAATGGTTTCGATGAATTTACTTTTTTTGCAACAAAAAAAGAAGAAGTTTGTTAGTAACGTCTTCTCTGTTTATTTTTTGTAATGGTGAAGATAATGAATGTGATGGTAATGTCATGTCACTTTATTATTATTATTTCCGTTATATTCCTCGAGCAACGTAAAAAAAATGTACCGAATTGGCAAAGTTTAAAAAAATGACTATGTGAACAGGAAGACAATGATGCAAATAAAAACAAGAATTGCGACCATCAACCAAAAAAGCAACTAATAGGATGCCAGCAGAATAGATACAATAAGAGACAACGAGATGATCATGATGAAGATAATGATAAGATGGTTTTTTTTCGTTCTCTGCTGATTTGTCAGACTAAATTGAAAATAAATAGGAACGAGTTTTATTTTATTTACACAGCCTGTAATAGAGTAATAACAGTAAAAACAGACTAGAATCGGGAATGAATTTGCGTATTTTTTTCTCGTAGAAGTGATAATAAAACATGCCGGTTTTACATGCAAATCGGCTAGAAACTAATATCATTATTATAACAAGTTACAACATTACATTCGGGATTATTGGGACATGCATGTGAAAAAAAATGAGATGAAAGAGTCACAGATTCGTCAGTCGTTTATGTGCTGTACATAAAATAAATTGTGCATACTTAAGTATTTACTAGTGGTAAAAATGACATTTTTTTTTGTTTCGCATTGCCTCACTAAACTAGCCTTAGCAAACATTCCCAAGAAGTATGTATATGAGTGTGAGAGAGAGATCATCAAACTAATTTTTCGTACTTTTACCATTCTCCACCACCGTAAACATCATGACTCTAGTGACGTTGATAGCGGTAATATTGTGAAGAGGATATAGTAGTAGTCTAACCATTAGCAATACTAGCATTTTACTTTTTTTGCACTTTAAGTATTGTGTTGAGAACATGGAGAGATTGAGTGCTCTAGTTTTATTACAAATTTTTCAACAATCTATTCCCTCTTGAGATTTTACGACACGACAACACAAACAAAATCACTTTTATCTCCTTTTTAAAATCGCAATGTCAACAAATAACTTACTTCCTGTCAATTCTCACCAGCAGAGTGAGTGTGTGAGAGAGAGATCTCTCTGCAAAATAAATAGCTTATAAGTAATGTGGGGAGTAAAAGTAAACGAGGGCTGCTGTTATGTAAATTTTTATTGTGGAGAACATTGTGATACATATGCAATACATAATGTGATGTTTGCTCCACACAGATGCAGGTGACGATGAGCATGATGAAAGCTATTTCACATGTGTAATTATCGTCAGCATTTTATTTCTCCACTGAAGAGGAAGGCAGAGATGAGATAGCGCTTGCAAAAAAAAATTACAGACAACAACATCAGTAAATGGAAAAGCGGAGATTTAACATGAGAAAAATAATAATCATAAACATAATTCATACATGTATAATATCATAACATAACTCAAGAATGACAAAAAGTAGGGCCGTCTGATGAGGAGATAAAAATCATACTATTTATGAATGAATGACACAAAATAAAAACGTTATTAAAGTACATACTCAAGCTAGCAACTCAACTAGATACTTTTCTGAGCCAACTTGATTTAAAAATCTCTAGCTTAACTTTTAAATTATAATTCAACAAATAGAAAAAAAGACTATAAAATGAAACGCGGAAAATCATTACCATGACATATACGCTATTAAGTAATAATATGCATGCTTAAACGATAATGAAGGGTTAAAGTAATTCAAGTATGTAGTAGTGGGTTCATGCACGTACGCATACATACATGTACATACAGACGTCATGGTACCATTAAATATAGCTTGTTCCCATTCACGATTCAAATTAAAATGCAGCTACATCCTGATAACAAATATACTACTACTGCTGCATAAAATATTGTCAAAAAAATACTACCAGTTTAGGTCCTAAATTTAGGCAAGTCTATTCTACTGCTATTAATACTAAGCAGTACAAGCAAAAAGTACCAGGTACGTACATACAGTAAATTCTTATCAGCGTTAATATAATTTAATGTTTAGGCAAAACTACATAAAAACGTGTGCGAAACAGCTTTTTTACTAGCACAGATAGTCTTTGCCTCTCTCTTCCGTTTCAAAATATTTCATCATTTTTTTTCCTAAATGCTAATTTCTTCCTAAAAGTTATAGCTGCCAGTGGAAGAAATGAAAATTACATAAAAACAGAGTTCAATTTTTTTTTATTTTCAGAACGTGTGCACATGTGCTTAAATGCTAGGCTTGTACCATCATTTAGTAATGTAATGCTACTCACTTAACTGAATAACTAGCGATATTGTGTAAAGTTGGAGTGAGGATTACTAGAATATGCTACGAGTATCTTTTTTTTGCAATCGCTTTTCGTATACACTTTACGCGCATTTCTTACGTGCACCGTTTTCCCATATTTCTCGTCACAGAACATATCCTTCTGTCATCATAACTCATCAGCAACATCATCATCATGAATATTAAATAAATACACAACAACTAGACCATACTAGAAGAAGTAGCAGTGCAGTCAAGTGCACTGTATAAACAGCACTAATATTAGTTCAGGGCGACCAGGACGGAGAAGAAGAAGAAGAAACTCATTTTCCTTCTTGCCTGCTTAAAAATAAATGGGCGACATGGCCACTATTATAACTCCTAACGTCACTAAACCACC